>CAUYSK010092067.1:0-27109 GCA_963575035.1 Avahi laniger
GACAATGGACCACTAAGTTCGGAGAGTGCGAGACACACAATGGGGAACAGAGCGGGGGACGGTGGCGTCCGCTGGCCGGCGGGGGCAGTGCGGTCTGACCCGCAGGAGGGCGACTCTTCCTCCACCGACCTCCGCACCCGCTCAGGCAGGGAAGTGTCTGAAGTCGGTGCGAGGCTGAGGCACAGGCTGCCGGGCCGTGTGCAGAAGGGACACAGTTGGGGACATTTTGAACTCTCCAGAGCAGGGTGCTAGGTCCGCGCTGGGCGGGGGAGGGGCAGGTCTGGGCGGACACTTCCCGGATCCCCGGGAGGGAGTGTGGAGACGGCTCCTCGCCTCTGGCGCCCGCCGGGTCCGACCAGGGGAGGCAAACGCCGAGGAGAGGCTCTGCCCCTGGAAACCGCCGAAGATTCGGCGCGCGCGGGGTGGGACAGAGTTTGCGGGACTCTCTCCTGGACGGGCGCCAGTCAATGGTCAGGGAAGCGGAGGCGACGGCGGCGGCTCACTGAGACAGCCTGCCAGGTCCAGCACCTGCTGCCCCTGAACTGTCACCTCAGGGGCTGGCTCTCTGGGGGTGGCCGGCCGTCATTTTGGGGGTCCATGGCCCAGAAACGCCGTGTTGCTGAAGGGGGCACCGCCCCTTCTCCAGCCCAGCAGGGCAGGCCAGGCACAGGCAACGGACTCAGGTGGGGCCACTGCCACCGCCTTGGGGGAGGAGAGTCATGAGAGAAGCTGCTTGCCTTGTCACGCTGCCTGGTCGAACCCTGCCCTTGGAGGTGCGGAGTCAGGAGAGAGGCCGCTTTCTGAACTTTCCGCTCCCGGCCGCTTACCTTTCCGTGCCAGCAGGTCAAACCCTGCACTTGAGGGGGTGGAAAAACTAAAGAAGCCACTTTCCCGGCCGAGCTGCTCCACAGCTTGGAGGAGCTTGTCCCCGCACCTGGCTGCTTCTACCTCGCGCCCACCAAACTCTGCCCTTGGAGGGGCAGAGTAATGAGAGCCGCCCTTTCCAGGCTGAGGTGCCCCGCGGCTGTGGCCCGGCCGCTTCTACCTCACGCCGTCGAGGCTCCTCCCTCGGAGGGGCGGAGTAACCACAGAAGCCGCCGAGGCTCCTCCCTTGGAGGGGCGGAGTAACCACTGAAGCCGCCGAGGCTCCTCCCTCAGAGGGGCGGAGTAACCACAGAAGCCGCCGAGGCTCCTCCCTCGGAGGGGCGGAGTAACCACTGAAGCCGCCGAGGCTCCTCCCTCGGAGGGGCGGAGTAACCACTGAAGCCGCTTTCCCAATGTTCTGCCCCCAGCCACTCACCTTTTCCCGCCAGCAGGTCAGACCCTGCCCCTGAAGAGATGGAGTAACGAAAGAAGCCGCTTCCTGGCTGAGTTGCCGCAGGGCTTTGGAGAAGCTTGGCTCCCCACCCGGCTGCTCCCACCTCACGCCTACCAAACTCCACCCGTGGAGGGATGTAATATCGAGAGAAGTCACTTTCGGGGCAGAGTCGTCCCAAAGGCGCGGCCTCGGAGGAGCCTCCTGCCTGGCCACTGCTACGTCACGCTGAGAGGCTCTTCCCTTGGAGGGGCAGAGCAGCCAGAGAAGCCGCTGGCCAGTCCGAGTTGCCCCTCAGCTTCGGAGGAGTCTCCCCCCGCCGCCCAGCCAGTTCTGCCCCACGCCTACCAAGCCCTGTACCTGGAGGGGTGGAGGGGTGAGAGAGGCTGCTTTCCCAGCGGCTGTGGCCTCGGGAGAGCATCTCCTCTCGCCCGCCCTTTCTACCTCATGCTGACCAGACTCTGCCCTTGGAGGGGCAGAGAAACGAGAGAAGCTGCTTTCTTCCAGGGGAACCCCGATGGTAGGAGGCAGCACTTCCCCGCCCCTCACCCCAACTTGTACTTCCCACTGACCTAACCCCACCGGTGGAAGGACAGAGTAAAGAGAGAAGCCTTTTCCCGCACAGCGGACACTGGCAACCCCTCTCCCCCAGTTCTGCAGCTAGACTTGCTTGGCTTCCCCTGTGACAGGGCAGACCCTGCCTCTGGAGGAGGAGCGAAATGAGAGGAGACGTTTCCTGGGTGGAACATGCGGCAGTCTCAGGCAACGTCCCCTCCACAGCCCGGCAGGGCAGGCTACACACTTGGAGGTAGGTAAAAGGAGAAAAGTCACTTTCTCTATGTGATTGGGGTGGGACCTTGGAACTAAGCAAAGGGGGACAGACTGTTTAATTGGACCAGTGGGTTGGTCTTGATTATCTAATAATAACATAACACTAGGGGGTCACGCTTGGCACGCAGGCTGCTGCCAGCTCTGGGGCTTGCGATCTGGGAAGGAAAATCTTGACCAGAGTCCTCAGCAATAGCACCAATTGACACCCCCACCTGGGGCTGCCTCACAAGTGTGACAAAAGAGCCCTGAATAACGTATTAGCAGCTCTCGCCTAGCAGCAGATCAAGCAACCACAGAAGTATATACTCTCAGGCTTGCAGGCACCTGTTGCTCTTCTTACCCCACCTAAAGAGGCAACAGGGCTCAAGTAACCCTTGGGAGTGACAAGTTATTTCCCAAAAAGTGGGGTGCTGGTATACCCCATTTGGGGGTTTAGAGCCCAAAACAAAGGTATTGGAATACCTTGATAATCAACTCCTCCACAGAAACTACAAGCAACAAAAGAGAGGGTAACCCTATATCCCAACACAGTGCCTTCCTTCTCAAACTAGCAGAGGGAAGTGGAGTCACTCACAGAAGAGTGTTTCACCACCTGGGATACTAAGCAATGGGTCCAAACTTACTAAGCTCTTTTGGCAAGAGGTGAAGACAGCAGGTCAGAGACAACCCAACAAGATAAAACACCTCTAAGGCAATATAGGACCACAGCATATCTCCCTAGCACCGTCAAAGAAAGTCCCTTCGGGATTCCTCAGTTAAAGTAATAACCCAGCCCCAGCACCCCCAGTTGTTGACAAAGTAGCCTGATGAGAAAGAATCAGTAAAAGAACACTGGAAATATGAAGGTTCATAGATAAAAGTCTCCCCCAAAAGAAAATATTTGATCTCTATCAACAGATAACAACTTACATGATATGATTAAATTGACAGAGGAAGAATTCCAAATATGGCTTGTAAGAAAACTCAGTGGAATTGAAGAGAAAATTTTTAAACTCAACATAAAAAAAACACAAGAACAATATAGGAAATAAATAAAAAATTCTCTAAAGAGATTGAAATACTATAGAAAAACCAAACAGAAATCTTGGAAATGAAGGAGGCTTTCAAGGAATTTCAAAACACAGTGGAAAGCCTCAAGAACAGAATGGATCATGCAGAGGGAAGAATCTCAGAACTTGAAGATAACGCCTCTGTGCTAAACAAATTGGATGAAGAAAAAGAACACAGAAACAAGAGACAAGACCAAAACATACAAGAAATGTGGGATTATGTAAAGAAGCCAAATATAAGAATCATTAGCAACCCTGAGAGAGAAGAAGAAAATACACAAGGGCTGCAAAACTTACACTGCTGGTGGGACTGAAAATTAGTGCAACCTTTGTGGAAAAGAATTTGGAGATACCTCAAATGGCTACAAGTGGAACTACCATTTAATCCAGCAATACCACCATTAGGCATTTACCCAAAGGAACAAAAGTCATTCTATAATAAAGACATCTACACTCAAATGTTTATGGCAGCACAATTCACTATAGCAAGGATGTGGAAAAAACCCAAGTGCCTGTCAATCCATGAGTGAATTAATAAAATGTGGTATATGTATACAGTGGAATACTACTCAATTATAAGAAACGATGGTGATCTAGCATCTCTTGTATTTTCCTGAATAGAATTTGAGCCCATTCTCCGAAGTGAGCTATCACAAGAATGGAAGAACAGGCACCATATGTACTCGCCATCAAACTGGCACTGACTGATCAATATGAAGGTGCTCATACAATAGTGATGTTATTTGGGGAGAAGGGGTTGGGGGTGGGTAAACTCACAACTAATGGACATGGTGAGCATTGTAGGAGGGGAAAGGTCATGTCTCAAATCATGGTTGGGATGTGGCAAAGTCATAACATGTAACCAAAATGTTTGTACCCCCATAATTTCCTGAAATAAAAAAAATTAAAAAAAAAGAATGGAGTTGCCCAATACTATAGTCATTAGCCTGATGTGACTATTTAAATTAATTTTATGCATTAATTAAAGTTAAATAAAATTAAAACTTTACTTTCTCAGACACACCAGGCACGTGCCAACTGCTTGATAACCACATGTAAACCAGTGGCTACTACATTAGACAGCACAAATATGGAACATTTCCGTAATTTCATAAAGTTCCATTCGACAGTGCTGGTGGAGACTCTAAGAGAATATCAAGCCTGCTAATAAATTATGTTTTGGAATCTATTTTTAAAAAAGTTGTTAAAATGTCCATACTACCCAGAGCAATCTACAGATCAATGCAATCCCTATCAAAATACCAGTAACATTTTTCACAGAAATAGAGACATAGAAAAAATAATCATAAAATTTATATGGAGCCACAAAGGACCCACAATAGCCAAAGCCATCCTGAGCAAAAGGAACAAAATTGGAGAAATCCGATTACCTGACTTCAAATTACACTACAAAGCTATAGTTTAATCTCAAAAGCACAGAAAACCTAAGCAAAATGGGCAAACAGGATCATATCAAGCTAAAAAGCTTATGTACAGCAAAGGAAACAATCAACAAATTGAAGAGCTAATCCACAGAATTGTAGAAATAATTGAAAAATATCAATATTGAAAAGGAATTAATACCCAGAATATATAAGAAGCTCAAACAGCAAGCACAATAGGAAAATAACAAATATTAAAAAATGGGCACAAGATCTGAAAACACATTTCTTATAAGAAGACATAAAAATGGTCAATAGCTATATGAAAATTGCTCAACATCACTAATCATCAGAAAAATGTAAATCAAAACTATAATGAGTTATTATATATCCTCCCATTTAAAATGAGGTTCACTCAAAAGACAGACAATAAGGAATGCTGGCGAGGATGTAGAGAATGGGGAACTCTTCTTATACACTGTTGGCGGGAATGTAAATTAGTACAGCCACTATGGAGAACAGTATTGAGGTTTCTCAAAAAACTAAAAATAGAACTGCCATATAATCCAACGATCCCATTGGGTAAATTTCCAAAAGAAAGAAAAACAGTATATTGAAAGAGATATCTGCACTCCCATGTTTATTTCAGCACTATTCATAATAGTCAAAATATGGAGTCAACTTAAGTGTCCATCAGTAGATAAATGGATGAAGAAAATATGGTACATATACACAATAGAATATTATTCAGCCATCAAAAAGAATGAAATCTTGTCATTTACAATAACATTGATGGAACTCAAGGACATTATGTTAAGTGAAATAAGACAGGCACAGAAAGACAAATATTGAATGTTCTCACTAATATGTGGAAGCTAAAAAATAAATTGAACTCATGGAGATAGAGGAGAATGATGGTTACCAGAGGCTGGGACAGGCAGTGGGAGGTGGAGATAAAGTGGGCATGATTAATTGGTACAAAAATACAGTTAGACAGAACAAATAAGATCTTGTATTTGATATCACAATAGGGCAGTTATAGTTAACAGTAATTCATTGTATATTTTAAAATAACTAAAAGAATGGAATCAGAATGTTGCTATCACAAAGAAATGATAAATGCTTAAGGTAATGAATACCTCAATCACTCTGATTTGATCATTACACATTATATGCTCCAGCTCTTGCACCTCTCTCTCTCTCTTTCCCCTTAGGGGAGTCTTTACATTTTTCTAAATATAAAATTATATTTCTACAAACAAGGATAATTTGACTTCTTCCTTTCCAACATGGATGTCCTTTATTTCTTTCTTTTGTCTAATTGCTCTGGCTAGTCCTTCAGTACTATATTGAATATAAGTGGTAAACTGGGTGTTCTTGTCATGTTCCAGATCTTAGAGGAAAGACTTTCAGTTCTTCTCTGTTCAGGATGATGCTAGCTATGAGTTTGTCATATATCCTTTTTATTGTGTTGAAGAATACTCCTTCTATATCCAGTTTTTGAAGATTTTTTTTAATCTCAAAGGAATATTAAATTTTATTGCAATGGTTTTTAAGCATCAGTTGAAATGATCATATGGTTCTTGTTCTTCATTCTATTGATATGCTGTATCACATTGATTGGTTTGCATATGATTCCCATATGAATCTCACTTGATCATGAAGAATAATCTTTTTATTAATATTGTGTTATTGAATTTGGTTTGCAAGTATTTTGTTGAGGATTTTTGCATCTATGTTCAGCAGGGATATCATCCTCTAGTTTTTCTTTTTTGCTGTGTCTTTGTCCGGTTTTGGTATCAGGGTAATACTGGCCTCCACAGAATGAGTTTGGAAGTGTTCCCTCTTCCTCAATTTTTTGCAATATAATAGTTTGAGTAGGATTGGTATTCGTTCTTCTTAAAATGTCTGGTAGAATTAAGCATTGAAGCCATCAGGTCTTGGGCTTTTCTTTAACGGAAAACTTTTTATCACTGGTTCTGTATTGTTACTTTTGGTTGGTCTGTTCAGGTTTTGGATGTCCTCATGGTTTAATCTTGGTAAATTGTATGTTTCTAGAAATTTATACTTGTCTCTGAAGTTTCTGCGTTTATCAGCATATAGTTGCTCAGAGTAGTCTCTAAATGATCCTTTGAATTTCTGTTGTATGAGTTTTAATATCTCCTTTTTCATCTCTGATTTTATTTATTTAAGTCTTCTCTTTTTTTTTCTTAGTCTGGATAAGGCTTGTTGACTTCCTTTACATTTTCAAAAATCCAAGTTATTTTTCATTGATCTTTCATATTTTTAGTCTCATTTTCATTTATTTCTACTCTGGTGTTTATTCTTTCTTCTATTAATTTCGCATTTTGTTTGCTCTTGATTTTCTGGTCCTTTAAGATACACTAGGTTTTTCGTTTGAAGTTTTTCTACTTTTTTGATATAGGTGTATTTGCTATCAATTTTCCTTTTAGTACTACTTTTTCTCTATCCCCCAAATTTTGGTATGCTGTGTTTCTATTTTTAAATTTTTAAATCCCTCTTTATCCTTAGTAATTCAAGATTGTTTTTCATTCTGATTATAAGTTTAAAATATGCAGTTGTCAATATTCATAACCCTGAAAGACTATAGTTTTGTTATAAAACATTCTTAGAAAAGCCATAATTGCCTTTAATGCTAAATGATCATCTTCGAAGATAATATAGAATATTTTTGAACTTGTTAAACATAATCATAGAATACACTTTATCACTGCTAAAATCATTTAACATAGTATATTATTTTCTGATACTGGTATAAATAGCCATAGTATTTTCACAACTTTGACTAAAGTCAACATAATAACATTTAGAATGGCTTCTCAAAGAACCCTTGAACATACAACACAGCCCAAATTGTATAGCATTTCTCATTTGGGAAACATATATTCAAGTATATAAACTATATTCAAATTGTTTTTGTTTATAATATTAGTAATATCCTCAGTATAAATTTTTATTGCAAAATAATATCCCATGCATATTAAACTGAGTCTTATAATAAAATGATTGCTTGTAAGTGCTTTTGTTTCCTTATTCTTTTGCTGTTTAGCTGATTAGCACAATATTTCTATCTTATTGGGCAAAAGAGAACAATTCATTAATACTGCCTTGCAAGATTATGCTCACTTTGAAATTCACATTCTCCCTGTAAGTGCAATCAAAATAAATTACCCTACTTAGCCTGTAAGTTGAATTTCAAACCAATTTTGTGGATTATATCTTCAGGTTTTCATCATCGACTTTACAATAAAAGAGCATTGCATTTAGATGTTACAGTCCATGTCTTTACTTGATGGCAATTAACACTCCCACACCCCTATGGTGTATTCTAAATACCAGAGCACTTTACTTTAATAACACTTCAGTTTAACATGGCTCTTCATGGTCATTGAGGGAAAATGGCTAAATTAAAAAAGTAACATACAAGTATTCCTGTGAACTAAATTAAACACAAAACACTTGATCTTCACATTCTATTTAACAGATGAAAGAAATCTTTTTAAAAAAAATAGCACTTTGATGTTGACTGAACAATGGCATTACAGCTATTAAGCTTGACAAGATGAACATATTCTCATATAAATAATAATTAGATATATCGTCCTTTATTGAACTACCAAGATCAGCTCGATCCATTTCCTATGGATGCCTTCAGGTGGTGGCTAAATTTTCTCTCTTGGCAGTCACAAGGAGGGGAAGGGGAGTATGAAGCAATGTGGTGCCTGCTGATTGGCTTGGGTCTGTGGGGTGAGAGGTATTCTGAGAGAGCTGGGAGCCCATACCCGTCTACAAGAGGCTCTTTGCTCACTGGTGGCAGCCATCTCTGAGCTGGTGTTCATAGGTCTCTCCAGCAGCTCGGGGACCCACCAGCAGTCTGAGAAGCAAAGGAGGGGAACTTTAACTGCTCCGCCTACCCTTGTCACTGGTCTTCAAGCCTCTCAGTGTATAGACCCTGCTGATGCCTTTCTCCTTCCAGTTCTGCTCCTCAACTTCTTCCCTTGGAGTCTCCTGTAGGTCCAGGCACCCTTTCTTCTGACCCTCATCCGATCTATGTCTGCCTGTTTGTTTTTTTCACTTTCATCTAAAATCTTTCCTTCTTACAGAGAAACTTTGGGTGGAGGTGTTTCTCATCTGCCATCTTGCCTCTCCCCATCATTGTGATTTTAATTTGCATTCCCCTGATGATTAGTGATATTCAACACTTTTTTTATATGTTTATTAGCCATTTGTCTGTATTCTTTTGAAAAAAATGCGTTCAGGTATTTTGCACACTTTTTGATGGGATTGTTTGGTTTTTTTCCTGCTGTTTAGTTTGAGTTCTTTGTAGATTCTGGAAATTAAGTCCATGTTGAATGTATAACTTGCAAATATTTTCTCCTATTATGTAGGTTGCCTGTTCACTCTGTTAATTTCCTTTTTTGTGCAGAAGGTTTTTAATTTAATTAAGTCCCATTGATTTATCTTCATTGATGATGACTCTGCCCAGGTCTCCCCATGGCAGTGGCAGTGGCTGCTTGTCAAGACTATTTAGGCAGTGGCCACAGGTGTCAGGGCTGCAGGCACTCACTCCACCCAGCTCTAGATGTAATGATGGTATGTGGCAGGGGGTGGCTCGTAGCTAGCAGATCTATGATGGAGAGCTAGAACACAGGACATAGCCCATGGGTCCATGAGGGTATGGACCTTGGTGCAGCAGTACATGTGGTCAGGGGGCTCATTCCACTGGTTAGTGAGTGGGGCTGCATGGGCTGGGCTGCTGGATGGCTGGGATTCTCTCCTTATACAGATCTCATTGGGGTTACTACTGCGGAATCTCTGGAGTGGTGTCAGTGCCTGCTCTGTTTAAATTCCCTGGTGGGGGGTGCACTTGGCTCCCAGTCATAGGCATGTGAGAGTGTCTGCTCTCCTTCCTCCCTTCTTGGCCTGGCAGTTTATTTAACTGCTGATTTCTTGCACTACATTACTAAGAGCAATGCCTTAAAACATAGCAATTTGTAGGTGGCGAATGAATGAATGAAATGTGATGGTAATTAATCTCATCTCTGTCTTAACATAGATGAAATTAATAATTAAGTACACTATAATCTATGTAAGGTAGCATTTCAGAATTAGCAGAAATTCTTTGAAGAGTTAATTCATAGGATTCTTGAAGGGAACATGCCTGTAAACAAAGAGAATATACATCAAATTTCTGGATCACGATATTGGTGTATGCAACCTGGGAAGGTAAGTTTCAGACTTCCTATTCTTATTTTACTCCTTTTAAAATTTTTTTCTTTATATTTTTCATACTTTGATTATTATGAAGAAAATCATAATTATTTCAGTATGATTTATTATATAGGAAAATCAGGGTGAAATATTATGTTTTACACAGGGATTAAATGAGAAGATGAGATGTAAGATATTTAAACCATTTAAGATTATTAGAAAAGTAGTCTTAAGGAGATCATTTTAAGAACAATCACTTAAAACCAAATTTTTACCTTTCTCTTTTAAAGTTGTACACAAAATCTTTCCTATATCAAATACGTTATAAAAGCCATAGTTAAACTTGCTATTTAGGGAATCCTAAAATATTTATTTTGTTAAAACACACACACATTTTTCAATACAAATGATTTCCTCCATCTACTCTATATTCGTTTAACATCAAATTTTTTAAAAGTGAGATAGACTTCCCAATTTGCTATAAAGGGTTATGATACAGAATAGATGAGTAAGTAAATTTACACAGCTATAAATTTAACATATAAAAAGTGTTTTTTTCTTTCTTTCTCTCTCTTAAACATGTCAGACTCATTTCTGTAGGAATTTTCTTTTCATCACGTAGTAGAAAACTTCCATTTGGAATATGTGCATTAACATATTTTAAGAAACTTATTATATTTCTATGGAACACTTCATCCCTACACACAGACTAAAATGCAATATTTTCATACAAAATATATTTCTAGTAAATTATATTAGTTTCTTATATCCACATGTTTGTAGGTGCAGCACTAATCCCAGTAAACTAGGGTGATTTCAAAAGGCCGTTTAAACTATAGTAGTTAAGTTGTTAGGTGAGGCATATATGTAGCCTGAAAGAACAATTGGCTCTAATAATTGTGTTTATGCTGATATATTGATATACATTGATAGACATTACCTTCAGCCCCTACTTGGCAACAAAATGCCAGCATACCGTGTTGTCAAAGCATACTACTAGAACTATTGGCTTTGAAATACTCTTCTGGCAACTTCCTTGGATAATCCTGTTTGCTAAGATGTTAATGATGATAAAAATGGTTAAAGGGAGCTGAGCAAGCTGAGTAGACCAAGATCTAAGCATCCCACCCATAGTTCACTGGGCAGCTTCAATTTTGCCTCAAAAGAGTTTCACAGGTTACAAAATGTTTAGGAAACACTTTAGGCTAGAATTCCGCATTCATTTTTTTCTGCTTCATATTCTGATGTTACCAACTCATAGACATCAAAAGGCTAAGCAAATTGGAATAAGTACTGTATATAAGTTTGCTCATTGATGAGTTTATGTTTGCATATGTGACAGGGAAAGAATGCAAGTTTGAAAATGAGATCTACAAAAAACTGAGAAAAGGGAGTGAAATTATAACTAAGTTCTGTTTCAAAAGTAATATGCAGTGATTTTGGTATAGCCTGTTATTAATGCCTATTTGGTGTATACATATGATTAAATACTTATTAAAATATTTCATGAAAAACTTAGGTCTATCCAATAATGAGCATGTTATTTAGCTTTTTTCAATTCTTATTTAAAATATTGTAATAATTTAACAAGTAGAGGCACAAAAAACATCCTACAAACTCTTGAAATATATACATCCTTTCCCTTGGTTGAAATGTTTAATCAAACATCATCAGGTGGTATTTTTTGAAATGTGTCTCTGTCTACTCAAACACTAACACCAATTTTATATAATGTAATTATGTGGAAAATCTACTTGCTTTATCAGACTTTCAATATGTCAAGATAAGAATAACTAAATAAACAGATGGTGCATTATTATCACATTTTCTCAATACCTAAAGCCTTTGTATTTTTACTAATCCCATTTGATCCTCTAACAATATTAGGAATGATATTGTCAAGTTTCAGGATTGATGGATTAGAGAGATTTTTTTAAAATAACTTAAAGTAGACCTATAGAGCTACCAAATTTGTCATGTTTTTCTTTTTATGAAGTAATCAAATAGATAAAATAACATTGTAGCAAGGATAACAGAATGCTACTAAATGTATTTGCAGAAATAGCTGTAAGTAAATATTTTAGAGAGAGATTAATAGATTCAGTATTCTTTCTGTGGCTTCCAGATTTCAATTCAAGCAGACGGTGAGAGGGAAAAAAAATATAGATGTACAAAAAGGATTATTTTTGTGCATACATTTTCATACTTACATAAAATGAAGATAGAGCTTTGTTAAATTTACCAAAATTCATAACCTGTTATCTTTGTCATTTTCTCATTTAAATGTATTTTATTCAATCCCTTGATTATTTTTCACTTTCTTGATAAATTCTGCTTACATATTTTTAAAGACATTGGACTTATATTACTTTTTTATGTAGACATCTCCATTCCAGCATGGCTTTTCTTTAAATATCCTTTTAATAAGAAAAATTGTAAGACTTATAACTATCATTACAAATAAAACTTGTTCCTATGAATTCTCACGTATTTTATAAGATCTGTGTCAGAGTTTTGAAATAGTTTAAAAGTGTGGAGTCTCAGTTTATATCCATTTTCCTTTTCATAGTTGTTAATAAATGCTTCATAAATGATATTACTGTTGGAATGATAAACAGTATTAAAAAAACACTCATAAAGAATCTTTGGGTTTCATATTCATCATAAATCATACATTTCTGCAACTACTTTTTCAGTCTATAAATTCTAGTCCAAAGAAGGTAACTGCTATCTCAGCCATTTTGATTACAAGTAGAATATGCCATTTTGAGATTTCATAAACTGAACCTAATTTGAACAGCCAGCTGTAACATTCAAAATTACAAATATATTACTTAGGATGATATTATTGAAATGAGGCAGTGTCTAGATTGAGTCTAGAAAACCGCTACGTTTGTTTCTATCTAGAACTAAAGGATGAAATTTAATCCTTGAAAGAATGAAGCTAAGAAGCTCACAGTGGTCATCTTTCTGACCAAAACCAGGAAGTACATCCCCAGGAGAATTCCTTTTGAGCCAATATTCTCTGTGTTCTTCATTATTCCCCTGGCCACTTTTCTGAGCCACCCAATAAGCTCATTACCTCCATGTAGATAGCAAAACTTTAACTGCAATCATTTTTTATTTCTTTTTTTATGCTTCATTATCCACACTTTTCCTAGGAGAAATCATCTTTCATATTGCTTCAATTATCATCCCTATTCAAATGATTCATTTTTGTCTCTAGCCCAGAATTCTCCAGGGTTTCAAACTTTAACATTCAACTATTTAATTGACATTGCAAATTATACATATCAAAGCCAATTCAATATCAGTGTAAGACTCACAATATTTTCCTATTACAGAATGCCAAAACAAACAAACATAAAAGTTACTAACTGGCTTTTAGTGATTTCCAAGTCTATAAATGGATTCTTCATTCATATGTTGAAGCAACTGGAGTCGTGGAATTATTCCTGACACTTCAATCTCTCTCACAGGAGTCCAACACTACTTTAGATTCAATACCTAATCCATCACCAAGTATGGCCAATATGCCTCCTGAAAAAACTCGTGTACTTGCTCCAGATTGTTCCGGTTCCACCATCGCTACCTTAACCATCTTACATCAACTCTTATTCATGCTACTCAAATAGGTTACTAAACACTCTTGTATCCACACTCTCCTCTAGACAGTTTTCTAGTTTTCTAGTTTCCTGTGATTTGCTAAAATGTAAATATTCTCACATAACATACCATTTGGACTTTGGCTTAAAATATGTGGCTGTTGTTTCCCCATATCTCTTAAAAATAAAGAGAAATACCCTAACATGGCCTTCAAAGGCCATGTTACACTCAGCAGTCCCTCTCTATGGGATAGATGTTCTTTTCTTCCTTTTAATGCTTGTTTAATTCTTACGTCTTTTAAGTTCTCAGTTCAGATGTGAGATCCTCATAAACTTTTACTTGCCACCTTGGCTGGGTCAAATTTTCTCTGTCACAGTGACTTATCACAGTTAAAATGCTGCATATGTTTTTGTTCTTAATCATTCAATTCATTCACTAAATTGTGAGTTTCATAAAGGTAGCAAGTGTACTTAGCTTTGTTTAATTTATTGACAGCTCTTAGCAAAGTGCTCAAAATATTTTGTACACAGTTAATATTTATTAAATTAATAACTAAAAGTAGACTGAATATCTACATTCAACTATAAGGAAAAAATGGTAAGTATTATTGTTTAGAAGAGTGGAATATGTCTCTTTTAAGGGAAAGTAGCTGCTAATCAAAGTAAAAGCTGATCCATTCAGATGCATGGGTTCAATTACTAACAGCCTCTTTACAATAATCAAATAAGATTAAATCTTCTAAATATTTTTATCTTATCATAAACAGTGTACTATATTGCTGGCATATTTATCATTTTTCTTTAAATTTATCAATTTTATGGAGCTATAATTTATTTACAATAAAATAGCCTTATTTTAGGTGTAGATGCATATATTTTAAGCTCAAAAGTATGTGACAAAATCTTTTAACCACCACAACAATCAAGATATAACATATTTCCATTTTCCCAGGAAGTTTCCTTATCCCTCTTTACAGCCCATCCCCACTACACACACACACACACACACACACACACACACACACAGACAACCGCAACTCTGATTTATGTGACCACAGTTTTGTTGCCTTGTCTAAACACAATATACGTAAAATCAAATAGTATTTATATTTTTGTGGCTGGCTTTTTTGCTCTACATGGTGTTTTTTGAGTTTTGTCCATGTTGTAGCATATGTCATTATTTTGCTAATTTTTAGTGCCAAGTAGTAGTCCATTGTATGCATTTACCACAGTGTGTTTTTTCAGTTACCTGCTGATGGATGCTTTGGTTGTTTAAAGTTTGTTTTGGGATATTATTAATGAATCTGGCATGAACATTCTCATACAAGTCTTTTCGTGGGCATATGCATTAATTTCTTTTGAGTGAATAGCTATTATTAACATCGCCAAGGAATTGTCAGTTTTCCAATTTGGTTATACCATTTTACCCTGCCACCAGGAAAGTATAAGAGGTACAGTTGTTCCTCATCTACACTAATATTTAGTGGTAAGTGTCTTTATAACTTGGTTATTTTTAGTGGCTGTGAAATAGTGCTTTTGTTAGGGTCTTTTTGGCATTACCTTGATGACTTGTGATACTGAACATTATATCTTATACTTCTTGGCCATTCATGTATATCCTTTAATGAAATTCTGTTCATGTCTTTTGCTCATATTTTAATTGGAATGTTAATTGTTTTTTATTGCGTTGTAGGAATTGTTTATATATTCTGGGTACAAGCTCATTTTCAGATATGTGTATTATGAATATTTTTCATTGAGTCTGTAACTTGACTTTTAATTTTGTTAATGATGTATCTTGAAAAGCAGAATTTTTTTATATTAATGAATTTGTACTTATTTTTCATTTATGGTAAGTGCTTTGTGTGTCCTATCTAAGAAATCATTGTTTACCTCAAAGTTTCTTGGACAGATTTAGCTTTTATACTTAGATACATTACACGTATATATATATATATATGTAAAACACTTCTCAAATTAATTTTTCTGAAAGCTGTGAGGTAAAGATCAAGGTTTATTTATTTTTTTCTTTCTTCAAGTGGACATCTAGTTGATCCAGCAAATATTTTTCTTGAAAAGATTGTCATTTCACCATAAAATCACTTCAGTGCCTTTGTTGAAAATCAACTGAATAATCACACATACACACACATACCAAACTAGCTCAATGCTGACATTGCCGACTTTGCCAGCCTGATGGCTTCTTCAGCCCGAGACCTACCAGTCTGCCATTTCCTGTAGCCTCCATTATACCTCCCCACACACACTACCAGCCCTGGCATCTCAAGGGAAGATAAAACACAGAAGGAGAAGGGAAAAGAAACAAAGAGGATGGGAAGGGAATTGAAACAGAAATTCCTTATTGATCTTTTGTCTCTTTCTATCATACTGAGAAAACTGTGTTTAAATCAACTATTACTGTGAATTTACATTTTTTTCCCTTTAGTTTTGTTAATTTGTTGATTTATATTTCATTTACGTTGAAATTCTATTGCCAGGAACAAACAGCCTTAAAGCAATCACAAGTTTCTCTTTTATTATAATGAAATGTACATCTCTATATCTGATAACATTTCTTGTATTGAAGTCTACTTCAACTAATAATAATCTATACATACTAGCTTTCTTACAGTTACTCTTTCCATGGATATATCTTTTTCCATCCATTCCCCCACTTAGCTACAAGTTTTCTTAGGACAAGGATTATCTTGTTCACTATAGTATTCCAATATTTGGCTTAAAGTAGGTCAAAAATATTTAACATGTTAATAAAAAGATTGAGTCATGGAATGGGCAGGACTCCTAATAGAAAAAAATGAGGTTAAAAAGAGGCAGTGGTACAAGTAAAGTGGGAGTTGTAGACGCAGCCTACTTCAGGTGCAGCCAATAATGGGACTGCATTCTCAGTTAATAGGACTTAAGAACTGTAATAAAGCCAACTAAAAGCTAAAAAGTCATTTATTAGTAACATATGTGAGCTTACTTTACTCTTTGTAGAAATAATGTCTTCAAAGGACAGAAAACTTAAAAATAAGAAAAGAATCAGAAATATATGTCATTTACAATTATTTCACCAAATGTTTTCTGTTTTTGTCAAACTACTCAAAATGAAATGGTTTAAAAATAACAATTTATTATTTTATTTCAATATTCTGTGAGTCAGAAATCTGGGCAGGGCTCAGGAGATTATCTCAGCACCACAATGGCTGGGGCTAGAACAGCTGGGGCTGGTGGAGCTTTCTCTCTCTCTTTTCTCTCTCACCTCCTCCCCCAACCCCAATACTATGGTTTCTCCATGTTGCTACCTTAGGTTTTCACACAATTTTGACAAAAGATGCTCAGATTTCTTAAAGGAAATTTCAGGGCTCCAAGGAAAAGGAAAAGGAAAAGGAAATGAGTTAACAGCTACGTCCCAAGCTGGCAAGCATAAGTTCTGCCACGCTTAAAGCCTAGATTCAAGGGGATGGAATATAGTCCCCACCATTCAAAGGAAGGGATGGCAAAGAATTTTTGAACACCTTTAATATGTCACAATGTTTATGTATGTGTTTACATGCATATGATTGGCTGGTAAGCTATCTTCTGACTAAAATGAAACTCAATATAACTTAAGGAAAAACAAAAAGCAACAAAACACTTTAACTAAAAATAATGAAACCATATATTGTTGGATTGATGAAAAAGAAGAGTAAGAAGAGAAGGTAAATATATTGGCTAATTTAACTCAAAAACACAGGTAGTTTTCAAGAAAAGCCAGACACAGAGCTCACCATATCATCAACTCACTTGTACATTCTCTATTTCTTTCACCTGCTTAAATATCCGTGGAATAGCCTGAATGGACATATTTGGTCACAAGACAATACCTATACCAACATTGTAGTAGGGAGAGAAGAGTGTCTGATTAGCTATATTGAACCATATAATCAATCTCATGGCTGGAGACATGGGGTCATGTAATTTGACTGCCAGCTCCATTAGATGTGAGAGGGGTATTTCTCAAAACGAGGATTAGGTATTAGTTATAATACAAATTTGTCTCTACTAACTTTGAAGGAAATATAGATAAAGTGATAGTCATCAATAATATAAGAAAATTTTCACCATCTACATGTGCTTCCTTTTTGAATTATTTGTGTTCTGAATTAATGCCTGCTATTAAGCAGAATTATGGTTTATTTTAAATATAAGAAAATGTAGCAGTACTTATTATACTTTAAATAACTGATAATAATTTTGCCTTCAATATATGCCAGGAAAATATACCTCATGATTCTGTGTAGAATGATTTTTTAAATGCCATTAGAACCTGTTAAATATGCATGAAGAATTAAATCATAAAGGCAGAGTAGAAGGTACATATCTCTCCATGTGAGGGTTAGCCTAAGAAGACTGAGTCAACTAGTGACTTTTCTCTAACTTGGACCTGAAATAGTTTGTCACTGGAAAGTCAATATCATTCTTCGTCAACCATTACTCAACAGCACCAACATCAAGCCTAGAGGGGATAATCTGAAATGGTATCTTCTGATAGTTATAAAGTCACTTGCTACAACAGGGATTATTCTGAATACCTCTGAATAGGATCCAAGAGTAGATCAAACTTCTGAGTTCAGTCCAATCAGTACTTGTATTGCATTCACAGCTTTCAACATCAAAAGAATCTATGTGATGCAAGATTTTCAGAAATATCTTGTACTGAAGGGAAGTCAGGAAAAATAAAATGTAGTGTGCCTGAATTTGTCCCCATAATCCCTATACATGGATTTTTGTGTAAAGAACTTGAGAGTTTTGATCATACTTAAATTTAGGCATATCAGTGAGTGTGAAGAATTAAGTTTTTGTTGCTGATTGGTAGCTCATAAATGGGGCTCTATGCTGTTAGGATGTTGCTGGGAAGAGGAATTACTGGAATAGAAAGGGGTAAAAAAGCAATTCTAGAAATGGAAGATAAAAAATGCAAAAGCTGAAATATGTAATATCTGCTAGTATCCAATTGAAAGCATCCTTCAATCATCATTTAATGTTTTTCAAACTGTGTTATCAGGGACCAGGGCTTTCCAGCTATTGAGAGAAGCCAGGACAAAGGGTGCCGAATGTTGGCATTTCTCACATATGCCCCAAAGCCCAAAACAAATCCACCTCCAACAAAATAATTGTGTGTTTCATTAATATATATGGTTGAATTTTCAAGAAGATTTTATTTGAAGGAAAGAGTCCATAGATATAAAGATAAAGAAATTGCTAAGCTAGACCAAGGGTTTCTTCAAATAATATGGATTTAATTATAAATGCCATGTTATTGTAGATATTATCTGCATTATAATGCATATATAGAGATGGAGGTTTTCAAAGGAATATATGTATATTTTAATTATAAATTATTTAAAAAGGTCTTAGGCCAACCCAAATATAATATTGATAATATATTAATCAAAGAAATGTGATTGATTATGCTTCTCTATTTTTGATCATTTCATTTAGAAATTTGTGGTTTAGCAATTTATAAACCTTGTTCTAATATAAGTTTATTTCACAACTGTATTTTAATGACTATCCTACCTAAAAAATATGAAATGAAAGATCTATAGCTCTAAAAGAAAAAAGGCCTTCACTATTGGTGATGACTTTATGTTGATCAGCATATTTAACCTAAACAACCAACTATTCACAGGCTTTTATTGAAATGTTGCTAATAAATATTTAGAAATCAATGGGAAATTTTTGAACAGTAAGTTTGGTTAAACATCTCCTGAATCTCTTCATTTAGAACATTTTTAAAGAGATAAGAAAATTCTATCTCCAATGGTCTTTTTTTTCATGTTTGTTAAACAAGAGATTTTTAAAGGTAACTTACCTACCTTCTTATGGCAATAAAATTTCATGATAATTGGCACAATTCCAAACACCTGTTTTCAAAATGGCACTGTTTAAAGCACAAGTTTATTTTGAAAAGCATTAACTTTCCCACTCATCTTAAAAAGTGTACCTTTCTGTTGACAGAACAGAACTTTTATATTTATTTTCAATTTTATAACATTTTATCAGTAGGTTATTACTGACAGTCACTTGTAATTCAACAAAATTTCGACAAATTCAGAGCACCAGATTTTGTAAAATAAAAATACATACTTCGGCTTTAAATCTGACAGCTCTTTTAAGGACTGCATGAAGGTAACTAGTAAAATGTTGGGCTGTACAGATTTTCATAATAATGACTTGTGTCAATAAAAAATATGATAAAACTTTACAATTCAAATTTATTTTCTTATAACACTAACCACATTTAGGATATGCTGGTACACAATTATAGTATATCAAAACAAGCTGAAAGCTTATGCAACAGGGAGGACGACAGTGACAAACCCTCTGCCTTATGAAAATCAAGCATCCCTGAAAATACATGTTCTATGAAACGAGAGAGAGTCCCAATGACAGGTCATATATTAAGTTGTAAAAACTAAATGTTCTCATGATTTAAATAAAAGTTTAAATAAATACATTCTAATATTTCTTCCTTTATTTCTATAGAACACATAGTAAACCCCTTGAGGTGTATGCGCCACTATGTAGATAACCTATCTATAGTCTGCCAACAGTGTAGAACTATTCGATCTCTGTTACAATTCAGTCAACATAGTGTTACCAGAGCAAGAGTAAATCTCATTAAACCAGTGCTCAAAAAGCTTTATGTGCTCTCCCTTGGCTACAGATATGTGCAAATGACTTACCATGGCAGTCAGGACCCACTATTTTCATATCTAAATTGGCCTTTTCACATGACCTTCCCCAGATAAACGAATTACATGCATTGATCATATAGAGAGATTGCTTTTTACTGGATATGGCCGACGTTTTCCTATCTCAGGGCTTTTATGATTTCGTTACTGGCTATCTATCTCTTATCATCATTGCTGCCTCGACAAATCCTACATCTATCAAATTCCCCCCACCCATGATTATCTCTTTATGTTCATTCCCTTGAATGGGAAATAAGTGTGTATTTCATCAAGTGTGTGTACTATCTTACATTTATCTGAATATAGGAAAATGCTCTTTTTATGTGAATGTGGGAAAATGCCCTTTCTCGTCCACTGTATTAAGGAAAGGATAGTAACTGGCTCATGTTTATATTCTTTTAAACACACATACCTAGATATATTGTGGGCTTGATAGATTTATTGAATTTAGATTTCGCTCATTAATGAGAACTTTTGCTCATTAGTACAAGAAAAATGCATCAAAAATAGTTTGTAATATCCGTAGACCAGTAATAAATAAGAATAACTTCCAATTTCTAAGCTTGCTGCCAGTCCAGCTGCAGGAACAATATTAATTTGTCTTTCCTTATTTATTTACTCTTTTACAAAATGTTGTATTATTTATATTAATAATTTTTTTCTATTATGCTAATAAGCTATAAAAACTTAAATTTTTTGATTATTTTACTAGATGAGTTAAAAAAAAACTAAAAAACTTTTATAATACTTTGAGACCATAACGGAAAAAATGGATAAAAACCTTTAACTGCTGAAGGAAATGCTCTAGTATTTACATACAGTAAGAGAAACATTCTATACCATAAATAATTACTAAGCATTTATAAGTTCAGAGCACAATTTTCCTAGTTATTCAAGCACATAAAATAAATAAACCCTGAACTTGACATTCCAGATACCTTACAAAAGTCTGGAAGATAATGATGTATTTTGAAAGCTATTTAATAAGCAGTCAGCCACATTTCTTTTTTGAAATAAGCTTTTTCCAATTAAACTAGAGAAGTGAAAACAGTTTATGCTTTTATTTGCTGTGATAACCCCGTATGTCAGAGTTATGGCATACAATTCCAGATAACACAAAGAAATAAAGACTAGCTTCAGGGCATTTTTTTTCCTGATATACAATTTTATGATTATAATAAATATTTCTTTATTAAAATCTTATGTTATCTGTAGAATGAATGTGTGTTAGATTATGGGTGAACATTGAAAGCTTTGCTGTAGATTTCATATTGTGTTGTTACAAAATACTGCACTGACGTAAGTACTGAATTCAGAGAATAACTTTAGGAATCCATAGAAAACAATAATCTTTAAAAAAAAAAAAACCTCTTCTTTCTTCCAGTGCAATTTTTTATTAAATGGCACTTTTATTTTTGACTGCATTCTTGTCTATTAACTTCTTATTTCTAAGGTAAGCAACTAACACTTTGAAAAAGAAAAACATATGAATAGAAATGAGTCGTTTGATTTCAACAATAGAACTGAGTTCTCCTAGTCAAGGTTACCAAAATATTTATCTAACCAGGAGGAAGTGATTTTTTCAACATGAGCAGTTGTCTCTTTGTTTCTTCAATCACTGAACAGCATTTAGAATGAGTCTTTGGGTATATGCTGCTCAGAATAAAAGATCAGAGTTCTAAAATGATGATTCCGACATAGGAAAAGTCTTCACCCCTTAACACTGAATGTAGGCGAAAGAATAGCCCTGGAAATATTGATACGTGTGTAATAAGGTTTTGTAAAGCGACTTTAAGTTCATGTATGCTGAAATTACCAAAAGTAATTTACGATCTTAAATGTGTGCTTCAGTTTGTTTAAATTCAGAAGAGAAGATTAAAGTGCAGGATATGAAAAACATGAGCATATTACTCTCGTTTCTCTATAAAAATTTTGAAACATTTGGAAATGCAAACAGACATTCTGTTCCAGTGGAAAACCTCAGAAAACTTTCTTAGACATATTTTACTTAATCATTTATTTATCTGTTAAATATTGAGTGTCTGATATATATCCATTGCAGTCCTTAACCCTGAAGATAAGTTCCATTACCTAATTTCAAGGAGCACCGAGCCCAGGAGAGGAGATGACTGTATTGATCATAAATGCAAATGTGTAGAGCAGGTGACAAGGCAGTAGGAACAGCTATTCCACACCTGGGTTAGTTAGAGATGACTTCTCTAAGGAAGTGAAAGTTGGACTGAATTTCAGTAGGTGAAGAAAGATTATTTAGACTTAGGAAACAGAAAATAAGAGACAATAAATGCTAATAAAACTAGCACGATGTGCCTGGGAGAAGCCAAATCAATGTGAAGAATAAAATGCAAGGCACTGCATCACTATGAATAAATTTGTGCCTGGGCGCAGGAAGAGGGCCAATAAGGGCCACCCCTGAATGTTGTGGAAAGTGGTCTGTTCATGAAGGAAAACCCCTGAAAGCTGTTCAGCAAAGGAGTCGTGTCGTTAAATTGCAATTTTAAAAGACACTTGCTAACTCTGTAAACTGTGAATGTGAGGACAAGGAGAAAGCAGAAAGACTGCTAAAACAGAAAAATTAAAATAAGGCCCTAATTGACCTCGTCTTGCCTTGTTTTGCTGATGTCCTCTCCACCTCCTCCTCCTAGTTTACTCTGTTCCAGCCACCCTGGCCTCTATGGTCGTTCATGAACACGATACGTACTCAAGGCTTTTGCACTTTCTGTTCCTTCCTCCCGGAATGCTCTTTCCTCAGTCATCCACGAGACGTTCTCCTGGCCATCCTTCAGGGCACTGCTCAGATTTCACTTTATCAAACAGCCTATATAAATAGCAAGTATCTCTCTCTCTACCACTCCATACCGCATCATTCTCTATTCCTTTATTAGTCTTCCTTTTCTATATATCACTTAGCGCCACCAGCCATAATCTATATTATTTTACTTTCTGGGTCTACCTACTAGAATGCAATTTTTCTTCCATGAGAGAAGAAAACTTATTTGATTTACTACTGTATCTCTAGAACCTGGAATAATGTATAATATGTAAAAGACACTCAATAACTATTATTGAGTCAATAAATGGTGATGATAATAACAATCACTGTTAACATTTATTAAGCACTTACTATGTGTCAGATGCTGACTCAAGTCCTTGATATATGTAATTGCAATTAATCATCATGACCTGATGATAATATTATTATAATAATTGTTTCCATTTATGAATGCAGCAGGGATTTGAAAAGGCTTTAATAAAGTATCAGGAAAGATTAGAGAAAGCTAATTTTAAAAATAGAGATAAACTTGGCAAGATTTGCTGAGGGAAAGAGAAGTAAAGGTAAATGCCCAGGTTGTCCATTTAAGTAAGCTTTGTTGTAAATACTTGCCATTAACTTAGACAATACAGGAGGAGAAAATAAAAGGCAAGATGTTGTATTCAGCGCTGGCACATGTACAGCAAGCAGCATAGAAATTATATCACCAAACCTAATTATATGTTTGCCCTCTTATTATACAGTGTTGAAATTTATTTTTATTTATATTTATGAAAATAATAATGCAAACAATACTTAAGACCAATGAAGTCAAAGATATATTATCAGCACTTGTTTATATTTTAGAGATAAGGTAAATTGCTCTTCTCTCCTTTGCATAAAAAGGAAAAAATTCAAGTCAGAATAAAAATCAAATTTTCTCAAGTATGTATGCTTCTAACTTTGGGGATATTGTCACTTTCTTTTACTGTAGAGTCTTAGAAATGCCTTATATCTAGTAAGGTAACATAAATGGTTTATCTTCTATAGTTGATTATTTTTTCTTAAGGCCATTGAGCGATTTTATAATCTACAATCCTTTCTTTGTATGGTTTACCTAAAATTTGAAAGAAAATAAAAATAGCTTGGTAATTATCAGAACAGTCCTGTTCTATAAAGCAGTGCCTTAATATGTGTTTACTAAATTACTCCAACTTAAACCACTCCATTGCTAACATGGGAAGCTTGCCACAGAGCAAGTTAGTATATATCAATTCAGATTATGACATGTTCTGTAAGAAAAATTATAATATGAATCATCTGATAACTCAACAATAATTTCTATTTGTCATATAGCAACTGGTTTCTATTTCCAAATTCTCTGCCATGATTCTCAGACACATGTTCAGCAACAAAGGTTGTGCAGCAAATTCTTTTACTGGCTTGTGAAGCATATTTGCCTATATCTACATCTAGTGATGTACTAGAGTTCTTTCCAGCTCCATGTTTAGTGACATCATGTGGGTAGCTTGCAATCAGATATGGTAGGAGTATTTATACCAAAGGAATTAACAAACAATATAAACAAATGTGTGTGTGTGTGTGTGTTTTATCCTGAAGAACTGGTTGTTAAATACTTACTGGCACATGACTGGCTGTATCCTACTAGTGATCATTTAAAGACTATACCACTGCCTTAATCTTCAAAAGTAAAATTAGATAAGATAATGTGTTGTTAGTATCAGAAAACATCTTTCCAATGCCTTATGGAATGGTGCACATGCAATACCAAAGTAATTGATGTGTTGAAATCAGTAAAAAGAATGTGCCACTTAGCTAAACTACACATAAATTAGAAGAATTTAAATGGTCTGAATGTGTAATCTATAAACTAATGAGTTTCTCTATAGAATTACTGTGTCCAACAAAGAAAGACGTTATCTGCAGTCCTGCTTTTCTACCTAGGGACCTCTGGTGCCCACAGCGCTGTCATATAGGTCTCCACACTAGAAGGAAGTTTCTGTTTTTTTTCCAGAGTCTTTCTTATGTCATAAGCACTTCCAGAAAGCTCTGCATAAAAAAGTATCATCAATGTACAGAAAAAGTCAACGATTTGAAAGGCACATACAAAATTGCTTTTTAAATTTAAAAAATCCAAATATTAAATCAAATGCCACATGTAATAATAGAATTTTTAAGTATGGTAATGTATAAAGCACCATGTTATATATTATGCTAATATTTTACATATTATCACATTGAATGCTCATGCAATTTTATTATCATATTCAATCTATATATGTTAAAAATAGGGCTTACAGTGATTGTATGTGCTGAGGGTTTCATAGTTAAAAATTAGGCTGAGTGCGGTGGCTCAGCCCTGTAAATGCCAGCACATTGGGAGGCCAGGGCAGAAGGATCACTTGAGCCTAGCAATTTGAGATCCACCTGGGCCACATAGTGAGACTCTGTCTCAAAAAAAAAAAAAAAATTAGCCAGGCATGGTGGCGCACTTCTGTAGTCCCAGCCACTTGGGAGGCTGAGGTGGGAGGATCGCTTGAACCCAAGAGGCCAAGGATACAGTGAGCTCTGATTGCACCACTGCAATCCAGCCTGGGCAAGAGCAAGACTCTGTCTCAAACAAACAAAAATTGGCTGAACCCTAATTGGAACCTAAGTCCGAGACCCCAGACCTCTTTCTCTTACCTGCTTGCCCAATTTTCCCTAGTGTTCTCTACCATAAGTATCTTGGGAGAAAAATGGAAGAGGAAAGTCATTTGAAAATCTCACAAAGCGCAAAATAGAGTACTGATATAGAAAAAGAATTTTAGAAGATAAAATTTGAGTGGCTCTGTTTAGTAATAGACTCACATCTTAATGAAATGTCTTGTTCCATTAGTCGGGTGAACTGTGTGAATATGGGTAAATTAGCATGCCTGGCCCTCAATGTTATCAACTGTAGCACAGTTATGAGAATTAGATATGAAATTGCACATAAAGCTTCTAGTGCAGACTCAGGCAGTAGTGAGGGCTTAATAACAGCTTAATATTATGCTATTGCTGAAAGGTACGCATCTTCACTGATAAGTGAAGACAATATAAATATCAATATTGATTTTTTTCAAAAACAACTTGCAATTAAGCCAACAATAACACTTTTATATATGAACTTGACTTCAATAATTTTTCACTCAGTTTTTTTTTAATATATTTTGTTTTGTTTTCTGTTTAAATCATAAACTGAGGCTCAATAAGGGCAAAAAAGCAAATGAAAAGAGAGAGAATCAATCAGTTCTGTATCACTCTAAAAATACTGTAAGTTCCTATCCGATTGTGACTAAAATGAAAACAATGCCATTAAATCAAATTATAAGCAATTATTATAAAATCCATTTTGTATATGTGAATATTAAGGACATTGTTTACAAAATTATTAAGAAAAGAAATATTGAGTAGGCCTGGTATTTGCAAACTGTTAGATCAAGAATAAGTATTCTTGCTTTGTATTAGCAAATACGAAACTAATTTATGGGAGTGAAGTGCAAAACTGGCAAAATATAAAATGCAGTGCAGGACAAGACAGGAAGTGATTAGTAAAACTCAGGGTCTTCTTCACCTGCCCCCACAATTGATCTCAAAATTTAACTTTCCGATAAATACTTTTCCTTCTATCTCATGGCAGTTAATCATTCCTATTGCAGGCGGTTGTTTTGTCACTTTGCTACACACAACATTTCTTGGGCCATGTCAGTGTCTGCAAGCAACACCAGCATCACTTGTTGGTTCCTTTTTCACACTGAGGCAATGAACTGAGGGTGAAAGCAAAGCTACTGTTGGTAATTCGCAAGATACAGTCAAGATTCAGAAACCTGCTTTCTGAATTAAAACATCCATCAATGTCTCAACCACCCTCTCCATCTCTTTGTTTCTTTTAAAATAAAACTGAAATATAAATAAGTATTTGAGAGGCAAGAACTTTTGAATCTTTGATATTTAGAAACTTACTGACATAATTCAAAGAACAATATTTTAGTTTCTTTTCCCCTATTTTCATTGTCATTGAAATTATTTTAAATGAATCAGTATTTCGATCCTGAAATTTTCACTCCATATAACTTTAATTTACTATTTAATATTGTGTATTTTATATAGAAGGCATAGTAAGGGAATCATAAAAATGCTTAC
>CAUYSK010092070.1:0-20248 GCA_963575035.1 Avahi laniger
TCAAATTAGCCTACCAGCTCAGAACAGTAATGATTTTGAAGCACCGCAACTCTCCTGGTTCTCAGGTCTACTTATTATTAAAATTTTCTATGTCCTTATAATTAAAAAAAATAATTTTATCGGTATGAGACACCACCATACCTCTTACACTACCTGAGTGCCATGAATCAACATTTGAGAACCAGTAAGCTGAAATTCCAGGTAGGTACAATGTCTAGTCCCGCCATAAGCAAAGGTTATGAGCTCTGTTTTATCATCAGCCAAGAAATTACAAGGGTAAGTATTTATTTACTATAATTAGGATAATCACCTCAATATAAATAACTTCAATCTTATATTAAATGATAATAAAGACGTTGAACTTTTAAGCTCCATAATTTCTCAAGTACAGAAAGTATTACTTAAAAGCATGTTAAATACTCCAGCATTCTATTAAAATCAGCATAAAATATATTATTCCAATTATATAGTGAAATATAATTTTCAGAGGAGTTTGCTACAAATAAGAATCTGACTATAAAGATAAAATACTTAATGTATACTAAGTAATATGGAAACTACTTATTACTTCATGCTGAAGTCATACTATTATGTGGAACATTCAAATTTGATTTAAGTGTTATTAAATATTTCTAAAACCAAAATTAATTAAACTAATTAACCAATTTTTTTGTTAGCTTGCTTTACTCTTTCTACAGTGTATACATATATCATAATATCATATTGTATCTCATAAATGTATACAATTATTGTTTACCAGTTAAAAATAAAATGAAAAATATAAAACAAGAAAATTCAAAATCTGAAAAGATACTTCCTGCAAAGCTATCCATCACTCTGTTGTACTCATGAAATGTTTACTTTTCTGTATGTATATTAAACGTCAATGAAAAATACTTGAAAATTCTCAAAAATGGCCCTAAGATTGAAAACATTTATCTTTTGTTAGTCAGCTTCTACCTTCATATAATGTTAGGTTGGTGCAAAAGTAATTGTGGTTTTAGCATTATTGAAATTTGCCCTTTTATATTGGAATACATTCTTAAATAAATGTGGTTACGTTATATAGCATTTTAATGCACATTTCTAGCTTTATGTTTTTTTGCTAATGACTTATTGCTGTTTATTTTATATTTATTTTAGACTATGGAAATGATGTTAGACAAAAAGCAAATTTGAGCGATTTTCTTATTCAAGTTCAAAATGGGTTGTAAAGCAGTGGAGACCGTTTGCAACATCAACAATGCATTTGGCCCAGGAACAGCTAATGAACGTACAGTGCAGTGGTGGTTCAAGAAGTTTTGCAAAGGAGGTGAGAGCCTTGAACATGAGAAGCTGGCGATCGGAAGTTGACAGTGACCAATTGAGAGCAATCGTCGAAGCTGATCCTCTTACAACTACGTGAAAAGTTACCGAAGAACTCAGCCTTAACCGACCATTTTACAGTCATTCGGCATTTGAAGCAAATTGGAAAGGTGAAAAAGTTTGGTAAGTGAGTGCCTCGTGAGCTGACCGAAAATGTATAAAATCACCGTTTTGAAGTATCATCTTCTTTTTTTGTATGCAACAACAAAACGTTTCTCGATCAGATTGTGACATGCGAGGAAAAGTGGATGACCAGCTCAGTGGCTGGACCAAGAAGAACCTCCAAAGCACTTCCCAAAGCCAAACTTGCACCAAAAAAAGGTCAAGGTCACTGTTTGGTGGTCTGCTGCTGGTCTGACCCACTACAGCTTTCTGAATCCCAGCGAAACCATTACGTCTGAGAAAGTATGTTCAGCCAATGGATGAGATACACCAAAAACTGCAATGCCTACAGCTGGTATTGCTCAACAGAAAGGGCCCAATTCTTCTCCGCCACAATGCCCAAACACATGTCGTACGACCAACGAACGCTTCAAAAGTTGAACAAATTAGGCTACGAAGTTTTGCCTCATCTGCCATATTTACCTGACCTCTCGCCAACCAACTACTACTTCTTCAAGCATCTTGACACCTTTTTGCAGGGAAAATGCTTCCACGCCCAACAGGATGAAGAAATGCTTTCCAAGAGTTCGTTGAATCCTGAAGCCCAGGTTTTTATGCCACAGGAATAAACAAACTTATTTCTCATTAGCAAAAATGTGTTGATTGTAATGGTTCCTATTTTGATTAATAAAGATGTGTTAGAGCCTAATTATATGATTTAAAATTCACATAAAATTCCTTTTGTGCCAACCTAATATTATGTCTGCTTTTACATGAAGTACAAGGGCCTTAAAATTGTACCCTCTCAATTCTTCCTTTCTTTATATAATCATTGTCATACTAATTAACCAATTTAGAAATCTGACAATTAACTTCCACACCGGAGGTATTTCCCATAATATTGTACTGGTGTATCTACAGGTATAAAATATTAGTATGATAATCCCCAATATTAAATTCTAAAATCAATTCAAAGAACTTTAAATTACAAAAATAGTAAAGCTAAAACATTTGTTACTCCTTCTTAAAGCTCTTTTTTGTGTCTGTAGGAAATTATAAATCTTTAGAAATCATCATTTGTAATGTGGAAATTACTTGTATTTATGCATATATGATATGTCAAGATATCCAGAGTATATTTATGTGAAAAACAAGTTGGAGCAAAGTCTATTGGTATAATCCCAGTTTGGTTAATGGAGATTTTTTTTTTAAATTGGGAAAATATATACCAAATACTTCATTAAACTCTTAAAAATAGTTTCCTATGTTTAAGGGATTCAGGAATATGAAGTTCTCAGACATGGTCCTAGACCACACCTCCAGAGAGATTTAAATTTAGAGTGGTGTCTGTGAATCTGCATTGTTAAAAAATTTGCACCAGGTTATTTTGAGGCAAATGATTTGACTGCTATACTCTGCTCTGCTCTGTGAAGTCTCTTAGGTGGTTCAGAGGCCACAGGAAAGAATATAGGCAGTGAAGGGGCCCTGCCTTCAAACAGCAAGTCCTCTTTCTTTGTTCACTTCAGGGATTCATTGAAGAAAATTTTTGAAATTAAAAAGGTTTGAAAACCACCATCCAAGATTATCGGCCATATCAAGTAGTAGTTCTAGGGCAGTTTGAAGTTATTCAGTAATTAATATCTTACATATTACTACCTTATCTTTATTTGGTGTTTTTAGTTTTTGAGAATATTTTCACAGTTATTTTAATTGTAGCCAATTAAACCTGAGGAGAAATGAAAAGTATACTAGGAATTAAAATATTTCTGTAATGATGAAGTATTTCATATAAGCTATAAATAGGTTGTTAATATAAATTTATCTACTCTGGACAGTAAAGGTCAGAAAAAAATCAATTTTTAAAACATTCATTTATTTTTGAGATGGAGTCTTGTTTTGTCGTTCAGGTGGAGTGCAGTGGCACAATCATAGCTTACTGCGGCCTCAAACTCCTGGGCTCAAGCAATCCTTCCTCTGTAGCCTCCCAAAGTGTTAGGATTACAGGTGTGAGATACCACTCCTAGCAAAAAATATCTATTTAAAATAGAACCAATCAGTTTTAAAATGCTTTGTATTATTTCCATATGATATGATATCAAGTAATTTTAAAGTGACCTATTTTCGTTTTTTATCTGCATTTTCTAGTTATACAGTAATTTTTAAATTATGTAATAAAATAAGGGAAAAAACTTTATAGGATATTGTGTTTTGATAAATAATATTTTTATGATTTTTGGAAACATGTTAATTATAAAATTTCCTGTTATAGATTACTCCCTATCCCCCTGAAAAATACCAGGAAAAGGAAAAGAGACTTTTCTGTTTTATGTACCCTTCTCTCCGCTGGATCTTTCTAAAAAACATGTATATATATTTCCTTTGTAATCTAAAAAATTAAATTGAATCTTTAAGAAAAAGCTGCATGTTTTTCTAACCTCCTTGTACTTCAACCACAGCCTTATACTTAAAATGAAAGAAATGCTTTGGAGTTTAAGATGGAAGCAAAGAACGTTCACCCTGATAGACAGGAATCCCACCCGGACTGGAACTGAGCAGTGCATGTGGGCCAGCACTGGCGGCAGCCCCACTGATCCTCTCTTGAGGTTCTTCGCGGAGAATTGACTCCCACGCCACCCTCTAACTCCTTTGGAGGGCTCAGCATGATTGTGGTTCCCAGGATTTGTTTTCAGTGCAGTTTCTTCTGCGGCTGTGTGTATATCTTTATGATAAATCTCATTTTTCTTAAAGCAACTGAATGTGTACTTGCTCCTTGCAAGTAAAGAAGTCTGGACAGAAAAATACTCATTGTGGAAAATGGAGAAAATACAGAAAATGTAAAGAAAACAAGTCTTCTCCAATCCTCCCTGCCCTACCTCCACAGCTGTTAACTCTTTATTCCCTTCTGTTATTTTTCTAGGCATTTCTTAAAATTGTGATCTTACGGCCTTTTCAATGTGCCGAGCTCTGTGATCTTATTTCCAGTTGACAAACAAATTAAAGCAAAGTGAAATGAGAATAATTGGAGAAGCTGTTAATGTTTAGTGAAGATATATTTTTAAGATCTGAATTTTTGAGAGATTTAGTTTCATTATAAAATGAACAGCAACGAATATGCTTTTAAGCTAATGAGAAAGTCAGTGCCATTTACTTTTTTTCCCCCAGTTTTCTCTGTGTTGCGCAGATACACATCTTGTAAAAGTTTTAATGAAACGTTTTGTTAGGGGAGATCCAATCCCTTGTTGCCAAGGGAAGCCCTTTTGTCACCTTGATAAATTCGCCTTAGGCTTGTTTAAGCAGAAACTCAATCCTGATTGGATTTGGTGGTGCTGAGTTACACTGAAAGTCCACTGATGTATTAAATGTCATGTTATTAATGTATAATGAGAACTAAATAGCTGACTAGTGGGTTGGGTACTTACATACTGTCTCTCCTGTATAGGAAGCAAGTTTCTCAGAAGCTTGCTTGGTGAAGGTACAATCAGAACAGTGGAAATGAGTGATAAGAATCAACTGTTTAAAGTTATCCTGTTGTGATGTGTTGGTATCTCCTTCGTCTTCCTTGGATTGTCTGTGCATGGCCAGTGCCAGAATTCCTGAAAACCTTTCTTCATAATATACTGCTCTCACTCAGGTACACTCATAGGTACTACATTTGGGCCTCCACTCTTGGTTTCTATTTCTTGGTTAAATGATAATATAGGGAATATATTATTAAGTTCACAGTTCTGTCCACCTTTATGGGAACTGGAGAATTACGAAATCCTTCACAAGAGGTCCTCTTGAAGGTAGGAAGGATGTTGTGAAAGTTGAACGATTTCCTCTTCAGACAGGGAAGAGGAAGGTTGCCCTGAAGTTTTTGGCTACCTATTTCACACCCATTGGCAGCAAATGTTCCCGTGAAAATTAAAATGACCATGCTTTTCTTACATTGCTGACTATTGCCGTATCCTCAGGAACCTGGGACATCTGTGAACATTCTTGGTCAGAGGAAAGAGTGCTAAGATTCATTAATCCATATTCACCGTAGGAGAGGGAGGCTGCATATATTACCAGATATTTAGTGTTGCTGGACAGGTTGATCCCCAAATGCTTAATTCTATTATAAATATGAGCTATATTTAAAAATCTATTTTCTTTTAACCTAACAGGGAAAGAAATTAATTTTTAGATTTTTTTATGCATTATGATGCAACTTGTAGGGAAAAAACAGTTGTTTGGGAGTCATAGGATTTGCTAAAAAATCTACCAGGTAAATCTATCAAATATTCTGTCAAATAAAGATTTCACTATAAGAGATGTATTACAAACCTTGTAGCTTTCTTTGGGGATTTCTGGATCTCCTTTTTTTTCTGGCTTGGTAAAAATGAATAGAGAAGAAAGCTGTTGGGGACCAAACTTTGGTATATACTTGGGATTGCTCCCTATGCATAGAAAGAATCTATGAAAAGGTTACCCTCTTTGAGACAATTGTAGGCACACTTTGATTTAAAATAGCGCAGTGTACATACCTCCCAAAGAAATCACAAAGCACAGCTTTTAGCTTGTGATTGCCAGCAGTACTAGTTCATTCACCACAGATTTCCTTGAAAAATAAAACTCCCCAGTACAGTTATAAAACACCCAGTTTTCAGACAAATTTTCAGTTGAATATTTTTTACAATAAAGTTTTTAAAAGTTTAAAACTGAGGTGTTAAAGGACTATCGTTATATATTTAGGTTCTGCACTCTCAAAGACTCTTTGAAGGACACGACTTTTTCTGTCAGTTGTAATAAATACATGTGTTAAATATATTTCTGTCTGAGTTTTATTTTGCTTTCTGTCGGCATTTATGAACAGTAGTTAGCCTAAGAAGAAATACAAGGCATAATATTTGGAATATTATTTTACATTTGCATGACTTCATTTTATCTGAAGTAGGTTTAGAAAGAACTCTTTTTTTTTTTTTTTGAGACAGAGTCTCACTTTCTTGCCTGGGATGAGTGCCGTGGCATCAGCCTAGCTCACAGCAACCTCAAACTCCTGGGCTCAAGCGATCCTTCTGCCTCAGTCTCCCGAGTAGCTGGGACTACAGACATGCGCCACCATGCCCGGCTTATTTTTTCTATATATATTTTTAGCTGTCCAATTAATTTCTCTCTATTTTTGGTAGAGACGGGGTCTCGCTCTTGCTCAGGCTGGTCTCAAACTCCTGACCTTGAGCGATCCACCCTCCTAGGCCTCCCAGAGTGCTAGGATTACAGGCGTGAGCCACCACACCCGGCCAGAAAAAACTCTTTAATTTCAGTATTTGTTAATTTCGTCACTCGACAGATACTTAAGTGCCTACTTTATACAGACAAGTGACTAGATTCTGCTAATATGGTGGTAAGCAGAACATGTACTCCTTGCTCTTGAGGAACTTGTAGACAGACAAGTGGGAAAGACAGAATTAGAATGCTAACACGTGTAAATAAAAAGCTAGAGCTCTCTGTAATAAGCTCTATGAAGGACAAGTATACCAGAATATTTAATAGAAAGGCCTGACTAAATCTGGGAAGCCAGAGAAAGTCTCTCTGGTAAAGGAGCTGAGATCTGAAAAATGAGTTAAGTAGCATAGAGGAAGGGAACACTGTTCCCAGGTAGAGGAAACTTGGTACTTTTCACTATGGAAAGAGATTGGAGGCTAGAAGGAGAGTTTCCAACTTCAAGATGACACTTCAGAGGTCAGAAGGGACCAGAACATGGAGAATCTTAGAGGTCACGCTTTTGGTCTTGAGAACAATAAGTAGTTTATTAAAAGAGTGTAAGTACAATAAATTTGCATTTAAGGAGCTAATCTATTTGAATTTGGTAGCTGTGTTATAATTCGTTGTTATTTAACCACAAGTCAGCATCTTATTGCTTGTGGTGGTGGTAGTCGTAATGCTTAGCTGCCATTTATTTTATTTTATTTTTTTCTTTCTGTGACAGTCCTTTGGAGCATATTCAAAGTACAAATATATTAACTCTAACTCTTATAACTAATGAGGTGGTTGTTATTGCTTCATTTGACAGATGAGGACACTGACGTTCAGAGGGGATAAGACATTCGATCAAGGTCAACTAGCAAACAAGTATCAAGTTAGAGACTCACTCTGGGTTTTTCTGATGTCAGAGCCCTGCTGGCTAATAGGAATTAACTCAAAAATTGTCCATGTACACTTTCTGGACCAAATATACAGATAGTTTCTTAGAGTTGTTTTTAGTAATAAACTAGTCTTTCTGTGTTGGGCCACTTTGATTTCTTTTCAAACCTAATTAAAGAAAATAGCTTCTCTTAGTTACCACCAGAGGGAGCAAGAAAGATTGAGGTTTGAAGTTCTCAAAATCAGGAATATTCAGCCGTAAGCAATTCTAATTAACTTACATTAAGAATATTTCTTTAAATGAAATATTTGTATGGTATATTCTCATTTTGACTTAAAAATTTAATGTGTGTCTAGGTATTGAAATTTGGAAAGACATGTAACCACGTTTAAAGTTACTATTATTTTTAATGGTGGTTTTACTAGGTTGTATATCCCCTTTTCCTCCCTCTTGCCTTCCTTTCCTCATTTTTGTTTTGAATGCATATTAGTATTTTCTTAGTAGCATCTTCTTATTTTTTGCAATGACTATATTGTCATATAATAAAAAAATAGCATTTGTAGTTTATATGGGGAATTTATAAACCATTTTAGTAGCCTTTAAAGTGTTTAGAATGTCTGAAATGCATCATCTGTCATGTTAATATATTATTAATTTGGCTGGGAAATCTTTTTTGTATTGAAAAGGTAAATTTAAGCCATCACTTATCTGAATCTTCAAAATTCTGAATTGTTATAGTCTGGACTTAAGAAAATTTATTGAGTAGAGATAGAAGATGCATCTTTTAAAATAGAATCCAGACTTAAAATGAGTTCATGGTATCAGCCTTCTCTTGTATCTATCTTATAGAATTGGTAAATGGTATAAAATCAAGTAACCACTTTTATGGGATGTTTACTAAATAGTCGACATCCCTTTTTTGACAGCATGGTATAGAAAAAACATTGAACTTTAGAACTATTAATAGATGATCTTGGGTTTGAATTTTAACTGTCACTTAGTAGCTGTGTAATGTTGACAAGTTATTGAACTTCTCTAAGTTTCTTTTCCTGTGTAAAATGAAGATGGTAATAAAAGTCCATCTTGATTATAGTTGAAGACTATGTGAAGTGTGCGCTCAGTAAAAGTTAATTTATCAGGTTTGCAGCCTTAGTTTTATTTTTTGCCACAACTTCACTTCCAATAACCAAACTGAACTGATTTATCCTTTAAAGCAGTGGTCCCCAGCCTTTTTGGCACCAGGGACTGGTTTTATGGAAGACAATTTTTCTGTGGAGGGTGGAGGGGGTGGTTTTGGGGTGATTCAAGCACATTACATTTATTGTACACTTTATTTCTATTATTATTGTAGGGGCTGGCAAATCTGATATTTGTAGAACAGGCTGGGAACTCAGGCAGCATTTGTGTGTTAAAGTCTCAAGGCAGAATTACTTCTTCTCTGGGAATCCTCAGTTTTTGCTCTTAAGGCCTTCAAATGATTGAATGAGGCCTACCTACATCATAGAGGGTAATCTCTCTGTAAGTCATGTCAACTGATTTTAATTGTTAATTATATCCACAAAATACCTTCATAGTAACATCTAAGCTTGTGTTTGATTAACCAACTGAGCACTATAGCTGAATCAGGTTTATACACAAATTTTATTTATTTATTTAGAGACAGGGTCTCACTCTGTCGCACAGGCTAGAGTGCAGTGGCACAATCATAGCTCATTGTAACCTCAAACTCCTGGGCTCAAGTGATCCTCTTGCCTTAGCCTCCCAAGTAGCTAGCACTACAGACATATGCCACCATGTCTGGCTCATTTTTAACTTTTTTTAAGAGATGGGGTCTTGCTATATTGTCCAGGCTGGTCTCAAACTCCTGACCTCAAGAAATCCTCCTGTTTCCGCATCCTTAAGTGCTGGGATTACAGGCATGAGCCACCTTGCTCGGCTGACACATAAAATTTAACTATCATGTATACATAGTGCTATTTTGTAGATAGTAGAATATGAATATCAAGAGTACTTTTAATAGGGTTTCCTAATAAAACAGCACACAAATTAGCTTGATCAGAGGTAATAAACTAGGTATATATTTTTTAATTTCAGCGTATTATGGGAGTACAAATGTTTAGGTTACGTATGTTGCCCTTACCCTCCCCCCCCCCAATAAACTAGGTGTATTTTGGCTAAAGATCATTGGACACCTAAAACAAGTGTTGACAAATTATGGCCTATTGCCTGTTTTTGTAAATAAAGCGGTAGTGGAAAACAGCCATGCTTATTCATTACACATTGCCTATGGCTGTTTTTGTTCAACAGTGGCAGAGTTGAGTAGTTCCAACAGGGACCGTATAGCCTGCAAAGCCTAAAATGCTTACTATCTAACCTTTTACAGAAAAAGTTTGCCAGCCCCTAGAAGATACACATAGAGAAGGTGCTTGTCATTCTTGCTTTGTTGTGGTCTACTTCCTAGTTTAGTTTTCCATTCAAGTATGAATGTGTACTGATTAGACATTACAGTAGCAGTGTTTCATTGTTTTAAGCCACAAATTTTATTAGATTAGAAATAATTTCCTAATTATTTTTATTGCATAGCCATTCAAATTTTCTTTTAGATCACATGCTAAGTTTAGTTTTTGTCAATAAAACATATATGAATATTGTTAGGTTTTAAATGAGTACTTGCATATCTTTAGGAAAGAAGAAAAAGTATGTTTTCTGTAAAATTTTGTTATAATTACAGATTTCAGTGTATATATCTATTTTTCTTCTTTTAAGAGGGTAAAAAGGTATATTTCTGTACCCAACTCATCCCCTATTTTTAGATCACGGATAAAGAAAAACAGAAACTATCATTTCTCAATTTGGTTATTCTTATCTATAAAACTGAATTAGACTACAAGATGTATGTGCTTCCAAACCAAAGAATAAATTGCAACTTTAGTTAGTAGAGAGAGCCTATCTCTGGATTCAGACACTTCTGGGTTTAAATTTAGTGGCTTTAAAGAACTGTTTTATTTTCCATTGACTCTATAAGTCAGCAATTTGGGCTGGACTCTGCCACATGGTTGTTCTGCTGGTCTGTTCTGGAATTACTTATGTGGCTGCAGTCATCTGGTGTCTCCACTAGGACTGGATGGTCTAAGATGGCTCCACTGATATGTCTGGCACTTGATGCTAGCTGGCATGACTGTGTGGCTGGGCTCTTTTTCTGTCATGATCTTTTATCCTCAAGGGGCTAGCTTGTTCCCAACAGTGTGCCAGAAGCATTCCAAGAGGGCTGGAGTGGAAACAGCAAGGTCTCTTGAGACCTAGCATCAGAAGTCCCACAAAGTCACTTCTGCTGCATTCTATTCATCAAAATAAGTTCCAAGGCCAGGGATGAGGAGATAAATGCCGTCTTGTGATGGGAGGAGTGGCAAAGCCACATTGCCAAGGGATGGGCTTACAGGATTACTGCACAATGCACCACCATAAATTAATTAGCTGCTTTATGCCCCATTTGGAAAATAGTGATAACAGTATGACTTAAATTGAAGGATTCTTAAAGTTTAATAATTATGTAAGTAAAGCACTTGGAAGTATTCCTTAAACAATTTTGAAATAGAATCCTTATTTTATTATTTATTTATTTATTTATGAATGAATGAATAACAGAATCTTGTTCTGTCATCCAGGCTAGAGTACTGTGGCATCAGCCTAGCTCACAGCAACCTCAAACTCTTGGGCTCAAGCAGTCTTCCTACCTCTGCCTCCAGAGTAGCTGGACTACAGGTGTGCACCACTATGCCTAGCTAGTTTTTTCTGTTTATAAAAGAGATGGGGTCTTGCTCTTGCTCAGGGATAAGGCTGGTCCCAAACTCCTGAGCTCAAGAGATCCTGCCACCTCGACCTCCCAGAGTGCTGCAATTACAGGCATGAGCCACTGTGCCCGGCCTAGAATCCTTATTTTAAATGCTATGTTTTTACTGTAGACCTAAATATGAGCATAAGCATTCTTCTTGTTATTAATAATTTGGCCCTGTATTTTCAATATGGGAGACATATCTTAAGACTCACTGAAAGGAAATTCTCTGTAAAATAGCTGTGTGGGAAAAGTTATGCATTTATCCCCAAGTATTATTCATTTAATAAATGAAAGGAAAAGCAATTAACTAAAGTATTTCTTAAAAACCTATGCTTTCCTGTAACCCTCTGTTTATATCTTTATATTTCCCATTTTGAAATTTAAAAATATTAGCCAGAAGTGTAAGGTTTGTTTTCAGTTTCATTCTTGAAGAGTTTTTTGAGTTCTAGCGAACATATTTTTGTTTAATGTTTCTTTGCAAAGCCGAGAGAAAGCAGAAAGCCAAAGGAACAAAAATATCTTTTGTTGGTTTTCACTGTGGTCAAACCTCATCAGAGGCTCATTAACAAGTGTATCTGTTTTGCTTTTTACTTTACTGAGAATAAATATAGACTGCTTCCTAAAACCGTCCTATTTTGAGATATATGTCAAACATTGGCAAAAATATTTGTTAAAACTCACCAAAGGTACTACTCTGTACATTGGTATGTATAGGGATGGGAAGCATAATAGACCTCCTTGGTTTTTGCCTTTATATTTTAAAAATTTTGCACTTGACATTTAGGCATTTTAAGAACTCTAATTTGAATACATTTTTCTAATATCAAGGAACGAAGTTTATTTTTTCCAAATAACCTATTGCTTAACATTTTTAAGGGGATATTAACTAAACCAGCCTGAGAGCTCTATTCTTATATGATATGCATCATAATTTGTACTGTGTAAGATCTACGTGTATATTTACTTTAAAATTTAATGCATCTTCTTTTGAGGAAGAGTGAAATAAGTAATATTACAAAGCAAGTGGTATGTATTAAAATTGGAGAGGCAACATCTTTATATTTTTAATAAACTCTTTTGAATGCCGAGACAGTTCTAATAAAGGAACAAATACCTGCAGTAGGGAGGGAGAGACAGTCTGGTATTTATGCGTCAGACTAGAATAGCATCAAACTGGGTGGTTAGGAAATCTTGGCACAGCAGTGTTTTCTGAGTGTTTCTGACTACAGTTCTTTAAAATTTTTTTTCAGATTTTATACATAGCCATCTTAGATGCTGAAGAGTTAGGTTTATTATTTAAATCATCATCTTTTTTTGTCCTTGATATTTTTATGTAGAGGAATCCAATAAAACGAGATTAAGCCTAGTAAGTCAGAAAAATGATAGATAGAAGGATATAATTTTCCCTTTCCTGTGTTTGTTCTGTTGAGTCCAGACTGCATACTTTCAAATCATACAGTGGAAGGATAAGAGAAATGAATGAAGCATAATTAAATAAGGATCAAGAAAAATCATAAAGAGAAGAGAGGTCAGGGAGAAAGAAGCTGGTTGTACAGCTTTTGTTTTCCTGGTTTGTTTTAACATTCTTTTCCTTTTCTATTACATAAGCTTTAATTTGCTGTTATATAAGAGAGAAGAATAAATAACCTTTGGACTAAGTGGAATGGGGGAAATATTTCTAACCATCATCAATCCAGTGAACTGTAGAACAGTTCTTAATTGTGCAGTGTAATCTTCAAGGAATGTTTATGTTTCATAAGCTTTGCTCTCTGCCGTTTTGAATTGCAGTAGAGCTTGTGTTAGGTTTAGTAACAGAATGTTGGTAATTATGGGGTATTATAAAAGCCTGTTGTACTTTGTTAATTAGATGTTTTGGTGGAATTTGCCTAAACATATATGTTGTTTAGTTTTTATTTAGGCTATTTTCTTTTTCCATTGGAGAAAACTTTATTTAGTAGCTGCTATATTCTTTTTCTTGAAGAGCCTTATCTTGAGGATGTGATTGTTTATGAAATTCTGTTTTTGGGGGTGCTGTTTTTTATGGTAGACTTTTTAAGGATAATTCATTGCAAAGTTTATTTAGGTTTTTAGGTCTGAAGTGGGTGAAGTATATTATGATATCTACTATGTTAAGATAATTGACTAATCTTGTAAACATTTCAAGGCAAGTTAGGAATCAGCTGGTTATTATTGCTCAATATAAATTCTTGGAAGTGAAAAAAATAGCAGTACGTCAGGCTGAATTATTTTTTTAGGCTTAATTCTAAAGTGGCCAAAAGAACTTCATGAAAAGGCAATTGCCTTAATCCTTAAAGAAGTCCCTTTTGAAAAATGTTTGTGATAAAACTGGGGAATCCCCTATTTTAGATCTGGCAGTGCCTGCTTTCTCTTCTGCCCTTATCTCATCCTGGGATTCCTCTTACTTGTTGTGCATCAGCTATATTGGCCTTCTTTCAAACTTGCCAAACTCCTTTCACTAGATGTTCCCTTTGTCTGGAATGTAAATTCTTTGCCATTCAAATCTCACCGTCAGGATCACCTTTTTAGAACAGGCTTTTCTGATTGCCCAACCTAATGGGCAATCCCCAGCATTTTCATCTCAGCTCCTTCCCTATTCTTACCTGATAGTTTCTTGGTTTCCTTAGTTGTTTACTTTCTGTCTTTCCCTGTTAGAACCTCAAGTTCCACGAGAAGAGTTGACTTTAGCTGTCTCATTCACTGCTGTATCCCCAGTGCCGTGCCTGACAGTAGTAGGTGCTTCATGTAAGTTTGCGTATGCACGTATGAAAGCTTGTCTTCTTTTTTGTTATAAAGGACATCCAAATTTATTATGTTGACATTTTAAAAGGGTACTTGTGTTTTTACATTGAATATTTTTTTTTCAGATAATTAGAGAAGTAGAAATAGCTTAATTAGTAGAAAGAGCACTGATTCTTTCTTAATTAGTAGAAAGAGCACAGGATTCTTTAATTATTTTGCAGCTAACTACAGTTGCCTTATAGCAAATGAAATCCTCTAATTTCCTAGTGACTCAATTTCTGCATATATAAAATGAGAAACAGGTTAATTTTTCATGTGATGATGCTTAGGAAATAAGTAGGGGCATCACTGTGGAGAGATTTATAGGCTCAGTCAAGGAATTTTGTCTATCCTACAAGCAATGGAAGGCTACTGAAGGATTTTAAGTGAGGTGGAAGAGAGTATATGGAAGGGAGTGGGGTTAGTGGTGGTGGTATGATTAAGTTTCCATTTTGGAAAAATCACTCTGACTACAGTGTGGAGAACACAAGGAAAGAGGCTAGAATGAACAGGGATAGACCATTTAGGAGATTAGTGCAGCCATCTGGTGAGGGATGGTGCTTAGCACTTGGAGTAGGGTGGTGTCGATGAACATGGAGATGAGTGGGGGATTTCAATAATAACGGGAAGGTGAAGTTACCAGGATTGGTGATGGAGGACCACAGAGAGTAAGGTGTCAAGACTGATTTCTAGAGTTGTCTGTATGCAACCAGATGGACTCTGGTGTTTTTGCTGTTAGTGAGATTTGGAATAGGATCTGGTTTCTGGAGGAAAAGCATGTTTTTGGCTGGGGACATGGAGCTACTTTCAAGAAGGTATTTGGATATATAGTCCTGGAGCTTAGAGAAACTTGAGTTGCAGATGTGTTTGTGAGTTATTCGTGTATAGATTTTAATTGATAAATATATCATGAATACGAAGTGCTTTGTAGCCCATAAAAAGCCACACGGTTGTGTTTATAGTTTCCTAATTTGTGGTGCTATTTCAAATCTGGTCACTTTCCACTAACCTTTTAATAGATGGCTTAGTGATCTCTCTGGAACTTTTTTGACTTTCACTCTTTTGAACTACTTTTGTACTTTACACATAATTATTGTGTTATGTACTGTATTATTATTATTATGTGCATGTTAGTATACGTATCTGTCTGCCTTATTATATTGTGAGATAGTTGAAGAAAGTGACTAAATTTTATTCCTGTGACTTGCCTGAGGCCAGATATCATGTCTATTTTGTTCCCCATGGTATATCCAATGTTCAAAATGGGGCTAAGCACACATATCAATTGACCATACATATTTTAATGTTGAACCAAAATGTTTATATCCCTTTGCACGTGGATGTTCAGTAATTTTTATTGAACAAGTAAATTATCCAGTGTTCTAGCAGTTCTTCAGTACTTATAAACATTGTGTAAAGTATAAAACATTTTTGCTTCTTTATCTGTATTAGATTTTTAAAAAAATCTTGAGGTTTGTGGACTTCATATTGTGTAAAGGAGATCAGTGAGCCCCTCAAAATATTTGTCACTGCCCCTTGTTTCTGGCACACAACTCCTAAAACCCTTGCAATCTCCAGAGTGATAAGAGTGACTTTTGTATGCTGATGACTGGGGCCTCCTAGATAGCATCAGGATGGGGACTGGTCACCAGAAAGCCCAAGGCATGATTAGAGGGTTGGGGCTTTCAGCCCACCCCTCAACCTCAGAGGGGCTGATCACCAATGGCCAATGATGTAATCACTCATGCCTGCGTAATAGAACCTCCATAAAAACCCAGAAAGGACAGGGTTCAGAGAGCTTCCTGGGTGCTGAAGATGAGTAGGTACCTAAAGGATGGTGAGCTAGGAAGGGGCGAGGAAGCTCTCCCCCTTCCCACATACTTTGCCCCGTGCATCTCTTCCATCTGGTTGTTCATCCTGTCCTTTGTAATACCCTTTATAATAAATGGATAAATGTAAGTAAAGTGTTTCCCTGAGTCCTGTGAGCTGCTTTAGCAAATTAATCATGGGTGGTGGGAACTCTGTTGATTTATAGCCAGTTGGTCAGGAGCACAGGTCACAACCTGGGGCTTGCACTTGACATCTGAAGGGGTAGAGGTGGCAGTCTTTTGGGACTGAGCCCCTAACCTGTGGGATCTGCCACTGTCTCCAGGTAGTGTCAGAATTGAGTTAAACTGTAGAGTGCCCAGTTGGTGAATGTTGGGGAATTGCTTAGCGAGTAGAGAAGACCTCCATGCATCTGGTTACAGAAGTATTTTGTGGTGTGAGAGTAGGGAAAACAATTTGGTATTTCCCATCTTACAAGTGCCTACATGGAATTATAAAAAGGGTCCATTTCTTTCATCAGATTCTTAAAGGGGTCTGTGACACCAAAATCATTAAGATCTGTGAATTAGGTACTTTTGTTCAGTGTGACTCCTTTTGGTGTTAAGCAGATTTCTATGAAAGTTTTGCTGTTATCCTCTATATTTCTCTTTTGGATAATATATCAAAAATTGCCTTTAGGCTAAAACTGGTCACTAGATCATTTTAGCTATGATCTGTTGAGTGTACCTGTTAAATGTTATGAGGCATTTTATATGGATTTGCATATATGTTAAAGTCTACTTGTTTATTTGCACCTGTAAATTTCTTTTCAAGAGACTTTCAAGAGACAATATCCTAAATATTGAATAAACTGATATTTAAATATTAGACTTATACAGGTTTAGGAAAAATCTTGATTAGACCCTTTAACAGAAAAGAGGCTAGAGGCTACTTGCAAACTATTTAATACTGGTTATTTCTGTATGTTGGAATCATAGGTTATCTGTATTTTCTTTTCTTTTCTTTTCTTTTTTTTTTTTTTTTGAGATGGTCTCACTCTGTCGCCTGGACTAGAGTGCAGTGGGTTATCATAACTCACTGCAACCTCAAACTCCTGGGCTCAACCAATCCTCCTGCCTCAACCTCATGAGTAGCTGGGAGTACAGGCATGCGCCACCATGCCCCAGCTGAGTTTTCTGGTTTTTGTGGAGACAGGGTCTGGATCTTGCTCAGGTTGGTTTCCAGCTCCTGGCTTCAAGCAATCTTCTTGCCTTGGCCTCCCAGAGTGCTAGGATTATAGTTGGTGCCTGGCCTATTTTCATTTATAAACTTAAATATATTCTGGATTTTCTGCACTGAGCATATATTATTTTTAAAATTAAACAATTTTTATATCATTTCTGAAAAAGCTATGAATTTCTAATTGATATTAATGTGAGAATCAATGTCAAAACGTACAAGTGATTTCTTTTATGTTGATTTAGAGTTTGAAGTTATCATCCAGTTAGATCTACCTAGTGAAATAACTGATTTGTGTTAGAATGTTATATTTCTTCTCTAGAAACAACTGTATTTTGTCTTTTACCATAGATACTTTGGTTTGCTGTATTCTGAGTTGGATGAATGTCTCCTTTTCAAACCAACATAGTAACTGATTATAGAAATTTATTATTAATATATGGTAAATATTGGTGCTCCTCAAAAAACTTACTCCTTCTTTTTAGGAGGCTTTTCATTTGACATTACAGGGCTTTCCTTGTAGGTGTGTGAAGTGGACTCACCAAGATATGTTGACATGTTAGTAGCTCCTTTTTAAAGCAGAGAGGTAGCTTTTGTTAAAGGATTAGAGTGGAAAGAGATATGCCACTTTTCCTGCCATATTAATGATTCAGTGAAGGGCCTTGGTGATACCCATGTAATGCAGTTTAAAAATGTGTGCTCAGCCAGATTTGTTGGACCATGTATCAGCAGTGTATGAAATATGCAGGAGTTGAGAGGATAATTCAGTATAATGAGCTTGGGTGAACCTGTAACTCTGCTTTAACAGTTACAAACCTATGGCCAATCTTGTTTTATGTGTACTCCCAACCCCCTGATTGTTTTTTTAAAAAATTATTATTAAATAATATTAATCATGCTAATGGTATTATGAGACATTGCATTTCTGTTCTTATTTTTGTATTTAATTGTGTTAAAAACACATAACATAAAATTTACTATCTTAACCATTTTTAAATGTACAGTTCAGTAATGTTTAGTGTTTTTGCAACCAATCTTCAGAACTTGTTTATCTTGCAAAACTGAAACTCTATGACCGTTAAGCAACTCCCTATTCTTCCTCCTCTCAGCCCCTGGTAACCACCATTCTGTCTTTTGTTTCTGTGAATTTCATTACTTTAGATACCTCATATAAGTAGAATCATACAGTATGTGCCTTTTTGAGACTGGATATTTCACTTAGTATAATGTCCTCAAGGTTCATCCATGTTATAGCATGTGACAGAATTTCCTTCCTTCTTAAGGCTGAATAATACTCCATTGCGTATACATATACCACATTTTATTTATCCATTCATCCATCAGTGGACCTTTGGGTTGCTTCCACCTCTTGGCTATTGTGATTACTGCTGCTATGAACATGGGTATGCAAATATCTCTTTGAAACCTTGCTTTCAGTTTTTTTTGATTTTTTTTTTATTTCAGAATATCCTGGAGGTACAAACATTTTGGCTGCGTGAATTGCTTTTGTATAGTTTAAGTCAAAGTTGTAAGTGTGCCAGTCACTGAGATAGTGTACGTTGTACCTGCTGGGTATGATTTCAGCCATCCTCTCCTCCTGCCTTTCACCTGCTTTATTACTGTTGAGTTTTACTTCCATGTGTGCACATAAGTGCTGATCAATTAGTTCCAATTTAATAGTGAGTACATGTGGTGTTTGTTTGCGATACTTTACTTAGAAGGATGGTCTTCAGTTCCATCCAGGTTACAAAAGGTATTAATTCATCATTTTTTTTTTATGGCTGGGTAGTACTCCGTGGTGTACATATACCACATTTTATGAATCCACTCATGAATTGATGGGCACTCGGGTTGATTCCACATCTTTGTGATTGTGAACTGTGCTGCAATAAACATTCGAGTGCAAGTGTCTGTTTGATAAAACAACTTTTTTCCTTTGGGTAAATACCCAGTAGTGGAATTGCTGGATCAAATGTTCTTTGAGGACGCTCCATACTATTTTCCGTAGAGGTTGTACTAGTTTGCATTCCCACCAGCAATGTACAAGTGTTCCTTTCTCTCTGCATCCATGCCAGCATCTGTTGTTTTGGGACTTTTTGATAAAAGCCATTCTCACTGGGGTTAGATGATATCTTATTGTGGCTTTGATTTACATTTCTCTGATAATTAGTGATGTTGAGCATTTTTTCATATGTTTTTTGGCCATTAAGTCTATCTTCTTTTGGGAAGCTTCTATTCATATCTTTTGTTTGATTTTTTTGTTGCTGATTTGCTTGAGTTCTTTGTAGATTCTAGTTATTAGCCCTGTTTTGGATGTATAGCATGCAGATATTTTCTCTCATTCTGTAGGTTGTCTGTTTGCTCTATTGATTGTTTCCTGGGCTATGCAGAAGCTTTTTAATTTGATCAAATCTCATTTATTAATTTTTGTTGCTGTGATTGCCTTTGGGGTCTTTTTCATAAATTCTTTGTCTATGCTGATTATCTAGAAGAGTTTTCCAACATTACTTCTAGAGTTCTTATAGTTTCATGTCTTAGGGTTAAGTTTGTTATCCATCTTGAACTAAGAAGTGGGATTGCTGGATCATATAGTAGTTTTATTTTTAATTTTTTGAGAAACCACTATATGTGTTCCATAGTAGTTGCACCATTTTACAATCCTAAGAGTGCACAAGTTTTCTAATTACTTCACATCCTTGCTAATATTTGTTCTTTTATTTTTTGGTAGTAGCTTTCCTAATGAGTGTGAGATTATATTTCCTTGCAGTTTTTGATTTGCTTTTCTCTAATGATTAGTGATATTAAGCATCTTTTTTTTTTTTTTTTTTTTTTTGAGACAGAGTCTCACTGTGTTGCCCGGGGCGAGTGCCATGGCGTCAGCTTAGCTCACAGCAACCTCAAACTCCTGGGCTTAAGCGATCCTACTGCCTCAGCCTCCCGAGTAGCTGGGACTACAGGCATGTGCCACCATGCCCGGCTAATTTTTTCTATATATT
>CAUYSK010092073.1:0-19830 GCA_963575035.1 Avahi laniger
CTTAAATTCATATATATTCACATTTATATTTGTTATATAAATATTTGATTTTTATAATATTTATAAAATATATTTATATATCATATTTATATTGAAATACCACAAATTCACATACCATAAAATTTACACTTTTAAAGTGTACAGTACAGTGATTTGTTTGTATATTCACAAAGTTGTGTAATGAATACCACCGTCATTCCCATTTCCCCAGAAATAAACCCCAGGGCAGCCCCTCCCCTCATCCTGTGCAACCATTAATCCTCTTTCTGTCTCTGTGGGTTTCCCTATTCTGGACATTTCATAGAAATGGAATCATACAGTAGGTGGCCTTTCATGTCTGGCTTCTTTGATTCAACATAATGTTTTGAGGTTCGTCCATTCCTTTTTTTCCTTTTTACTTTATTTTTGCTGATGAATAATAGTCTATTGTATGGATTTACACATTATATTTATCTGTTCACCAGTTGATGGACATTTGGATTTTGTCCATTTTATGGCTATTGTGAATAGTGCTACTTTGAACATTCATGTGCAAGTTTTTTTAGTTGAACTCCTGTTTTCGGTTCTTGTGAATATATGACAAAGAGTGGAATTACTGGGTTATAATGGTAACTCTGTGTTTAACTTTTTGAGGGACTTCCAAACTGCTTTTCACAATGGCTACACCATATCACATTTACACGCTGTATGAGGGTTCCGATTTCTCCACATCCTCACCGACACTTTTTATTTTATTTTTTTTGAGACAAAGTCTCACTCTATCACCATGGATAGAGTACAGTGGCTTCATCATAGCTCACTGCAACCTCTAATTCCTGGGCTCAAGTAATCCTTTTGCCTCAGCCTCCCAAGTAGCTGGGGGACTATAGGCATGTGCCACGACGCCTGACTAATTTTTCTGTTTTTAGTAGAGATGGGGTCTTACTCTTGCTCAGGCTGGTCACAAACTCCTGAGCTCAGGTGATCCTCCTACTTTCATCTCCCAGAGTGCTAGCATTACAGTCTTCATCCACCCCACCTGGCCCAACACTTGTTCTTGTCTGTCCTTCTGGCTCTTGCCATCCTAGGAAGTTAGGTGTGAAATGGTATCTCATTGTGGCCTTGATTTGTATAATGCCGAATGATTGATTTTCCTAATGCTTAGTGATGTTGAGCATCTTTTCATGTGCTTTTTGGCTATGTGCATTGTATAGTCTCTTTGGAGAAATGCCTATGCAGATCCTTTGCCCATTTTCAGTTGAGTTATTTGTTTTATTGTGGAGTTGTAAGAGATCTTTATGTGTTCTGGGCAATAGAACCTTATCAGATAAATGATTTGCAAATAATTTCTCCCATTCCATGGGTCGTTTTTTTCATTTTCTTGATAGTGTCCTTTGAAGAAAAAAAGTTTTTAATTTTTATGAAGTATAATTTATCTAGTGTCTCTTTGGTTACTTCTATTTTTGATGTCATATCTAAGAAAACATTGTCTAATAGAAGGCCACGAAGTTTTACACCTATGTTTTATCCTAACAGTCTTAAGTTTTAGCTCTTGTAATTTGAGGTGGTTTTTGTATACAGGATGGGGTAGGAATCTAACTTTGTTCTTTTGCATGTAGCTATCCAGTTATCCCAGCACCATTTGTTGAAAAGACAGTTCTGTCTCCCATTGAATTGTCTTGGCATCTTTGTTGATAATCAACTACCCCTAACTATATGGGTTCATTTCTGGACTCTGAATTATATTCTGTTGATCTGTATGTCTATCCTTGTGCCAATACCACACAGTCTTGATTGTTATATCTTTGTATTAAGTTGTGAGATTGGAATGTGTAAGTCTTCCAACTTTGTTCTTCATTTTCAAGATTGTTTTGAGTATTCTGGGCCCTTGCGTTTCCATATGAGTTATACAATAGAACTAGCTTGTCAATTTCTGGAAAAAAGAGCAGCTAGAATTTTGTTAGGGATTGTGTTGAGTCTGTAGATCAATTTGGGGAGTATTGCCATCTTAATATTAAAAGTCTTACATGAACACAGGATTCTGTTCATTAATTTGAGTTCAGTCTTTTCAATGATATTTTGTAGTTCTCAGTGTACAAATCTCCCACTTTTTGTTAAATATATTTCTAAGTATTCTTTTTAATGCTATTGTAAATGGGATTGTTTTCTTAATATTTTGGATTGTTCATTGAAAATACATAGAAATACAATTGATTTTTATATATTAATATTGGATCCTTCAACTTTGCTAAACTCCTTTATTAAAAAACCTAAGAGTGTTTTATTGTTGTAAATTCCCTAGGATTTTCTATGTACAAGAATGTGTCATCTGTTAATAGAGATAGTTTTACTTTCTTAGCAATCTGGATGCCTTCTCTTTCCTTTTTTTCCCCTAATTGCCCTACCTAAAGCCTCCAGTATAATGTTGACTAGGAGTAGTGAGAGCAAAGACATCCTTGTCTTCTTTCTGATTTAGGGAACAGTTTTCTGCTTTTCACTATTAAGTATGATTTCAGTTGTGAGTGTTTTGTAGTTGCTCTTTATCAGATTGAGGAAGTTCCCTTTTATTCCTAGTTGTTGAGTGTTCTATTGGATTTTGTCAAATGCTTTTTCTGCATCTATTGAGATGCTCATGTGATTTTGTCCTTTATTCTATTAATATGGTAAACTACATTGACTGATTTTCCTATGTAGGACCAACCTTGAATTCCTGGGATAAATCCTATTTGGTCATGGAGTATAATCCTTTATATGTGTTTCTAGATTTGGTTTGCCAGTATTTTGTTGAGGATTTTTACATTTATATTATAGGTGATATTGGTATAGTATTACTTCTAAAGGCTACATAAAGTTTAATTATGTGGATATACCATAATTTAACCAATTAGACTTTTAATCATTTCCTTTGTTGTTGTTGGTAAAATCAAGGAGAAGCTCATCACTCTTGCTCATACAGCTTTGTATTCGCTCATGATTATTTTCATAGTATACATTCCTCTAAGTGGGATAACTTCACCAAAGGTTATGTATAGATGTTATCTCGTCACTGGCATTTGTATTTTGTTTACAGTGTTTTTTTCTAGAGGTTTTTAATTTATATCTGTTTTTTTCTTTATGTATTCAGCCTTTGCATATAGACTCAGAGAGGCCTCTCCTACCTTGTTCAGATATATAATCTCCTATATATATTTTTTTTAATTTTAAACATTTTTTATTTTTTTAGAGATGGGGTCTTGCTATGTTGCCTAGGCTAGAGTGCAGTGGCTACTGACAGGTGTGATCATCGCACGCCACAGCCTGGAACTCCTGGGCTAGGTGATCTCTGCAATAGCTGGGACTGCAGGTGCACACCGCTGTGCCCAGCTAAAACAGTCTGTTCTTTGTCTTGGATTGGTGACGACATCTCGTCGTAATCTGAATTCTTGTTTTTGGGCTTTAGTATGATCTATTGCTCTTCTTTCTATTCCTGAACCATACCATTGTAATTATTTGACTTTTCTCATCTATTTTATTGGTAGTACAAGTCCTTTTCAATTTTTTCAAGAATTTTCTTCTTTAGAGAGGAATCAGTTATTCTATCAATTCTATAGAGAAGAACCAATTATTCTACCAGATAAATTTTTTTTAAGGATAATTTTATAAAGAATTTTCTTCACATTTCTAATCCTATTAGAATTCTGTTGAAATGACAACACATTTATAAAATTATTTATGGAGAATGAATATCTAATTGAGAGAACATGGTGTGTTTTTTCATCCAATTCTCTTTTTTGTCATTCAGTAAAGTATAGATTTTGGTGGGGGAGGGAGGTGTACCTGTAATTTTCTTACCGGATTTATTCATACGTATTTTTATATATATTTGCTATTGTAAAGTATGATCTTTTTTAGCATGTGATAACTTAATTGCATTATTTTACTATACAATTTAATACTAATTTTTAGAAGATTTGGATGCTACAATGTGAATTTAATAAATAAATGACGCACATTCCAAGAGATAACCGCTGTTAGCATTTCATGTATATCCTTCTGTTAATAGATTTACAGTCATATTGGGGAAGTCACATATGATCACATGAAAGGCTTAATAATCCAAGACACTATTGGGTGACTAGCTAGTACCTTTTTGTCTGACCAACACTTTTCTTCTGTTTGGAAACTGCTCTCCCCGTGACTATTGGGGCTGCCAGTCATCCAAGTCCCTCTCCCCTGTCAATGGGTTGAACATTGTATCACCTTGGAGCGCTTTTCCACGAAGAGTGAGTCTCTCTCCTGGGATGTTGAATGCTGAAGACCTCCAATCCTGCAGTGCTGCTAGGAAAGGCTTTCCCATCCCAAGAGCACCTGTGTTTGAATGATGCTAATGTAGGAAAGCAGAGCTGAGAGGTGATTAAAACAACAATTCCTGATTATGTCATTCGAGCCTCAAGGTCTAGCTGGCTTAAAGCCAAAAATTTACCCTGAGACTTTCCAATTAGTCGAGCCAATAAATTTGACATTTTGCTTAAACAAGGTTGAATGTTTGTCACTTGCAGAGTCCTGACCACTACCACCTCCCATGTCTATGCCATGGTTCCGTGGTGTGCTAGGGGGTTCCTGGATGAGTAGGGTCCCTATATGCCTCTGACCCCCCAGAAGGGTAGAAGTTCCTCAGTGAGAGCAGGTCTAATACATTGTGCCCCTTGCCTCCTTTAAGGCAAAGAGGGATTGCCACAAGAGGCAGCAGCATTGGTCAGATGGGGCATGGGGCCACCATTGTAGTAACACCCCATCAGGGGAAGGCCGGTTCCAAGTTGCTTGACCACAGCTGCTTACTGTGGTCCGTCGGTCAGAGTGGCAGAATATGAGTGTAGGGGATGGAATTACAGTGAACACGTGGGATTCGGTGTCACTGAGGCCCCACAAACCCAAACTACCTGCTGTATAAGAGCTCTTTGCCCTATAGGAGCTGCTTGGCTGCTTTCCACACCTGGTATTCAGTAAAGTAGCAATTAAAATCCAGCTTATGGCAATGACTAAGCTTAGCCTAGGCCCACCGACAAGAGTTCTTGGGGCGTGTGGCTATAACACATGTCCCTTATGTACCTTCACAAAATTTCTTCCACATTTTTTCTGGGCAGTATATTTGCTCCTTTTGCAGTAGATCCCATCGTCACTGGGGCTTCCTGTAGGCCGTCTGCAGTAGCAGGGAATGTGGACCCCAGGTTTTGTGAGGATGCCCATATCATTTTGGAGCTCTCTAAATTCAAAATTAGGTATGAAAATATTTATTTAGAATGAAAAAATAAGTCACAACAAGTTATTGGAGCCCTACCCCTGAGATGCCTTTAGTTGGCTCACCGGAACCACCTCCAGTGACGTACTTCTTGGTTGCGCCTGACTTCCCAGTCCCACCCAGAACTCGCAGCGCCCACTGGGCCATGGCAAGCAGGGCGGTGGGGAGGCTTGGGCTTCAGGGTAACCCACCTCTGATGAGCAGACTGTGGGTGTTGTTTTTTTCCTATTTGATATCTTAGGGAGCAATCAGCAAGAAGTTAGCCAGCCTACATCGTGAAATCCTTACATTTGGGGGGGGGTACAAATTAAGTTTTGAGGACGCAGCAGGATGGAAATATGATTTTGCACTTTATGCTTGAGAGAGAGAGAGAGAGAGAGAGAGAGAGATTGATTGTGAGAGACAGGCAAGAGAGGGAGAGGCGGTCAGAAGCCAGGAGAGTAAGACCCGCCTGCTTCCTGAGTGAAGCTGTTGCTCAAGTGCTCTCTGCCCAGCCCCTGCGTGTGGTTTTCCTCCCAGGCCAGCATCAAACCCAGAATAGCGCGCTGACTTGCTGATTGAGGTCGGCAGCTCCTGAGAAGCACGAGAAGCAGAGAAGCAAAGTGAGTGAGTACGTAGTTGGTTATTATTTAAGACGAGGATAGAAAATCTTAGAAAACAGCTCTATCTGGGGGAAGAGCTTCCTCTGCTTTGGGTATAGTGTCTAACAGCTCCAGTGAATCTGATAAGACTAAGGCAGTGTCTGTATATTCTTTCGTGGTGCAAAGACTGGATAAGTTAATGCTACATGCATGCTTTTGAGGGGCTGAAAAGGGATTTGAAACTCATCTTCTGCTATCTTGAAAAAAATTGTCTTTTCTCATGGCTTTTCACTTGTTTCATCTTGCAGAGTAAAGATGATTAATGCTGACTTCAAGTTAATACACAAAGTTCTTTGGAATAGAAGTCCTCTCTACCAGTAGTAATTAGTAGAAGTATGGAGATCTATTTTCACATCCAAGGTGAATAGGGCTGCTTCAGTGCATTCTTTTTGCAAAGTGTGAGAAATCGAAGGTCGTGTGGCGAGAACCGCCTACTTGGCTGGTGCTTAGCCCCCCAGAAGGATCTAGAGCCACCTCCCTGGGAGGAGATCAGCACTGTAAGAGTGCTCTCTCATCTGGCTGATGATGTCCCCGTGCTCTGGGCGGTGTATTGTGCGAGGCTCTGAAATTAGATGCTTGTGAAACCCAGATGGCAGAGTTTCAAGCAAGAATATGACAAAGGTAGAGGCTTTTCTAGGAAGTTATTTATTACGTGGTTTGTTTAGACAGTCCCCTCATCGCCCACCTGGTTCCTCCCAGGGCTCAAGATACTTTGAAACCTCTCCTAACCACTCCATTTTCCATCAATTAAGTTTTTGCTTTTTATGTCCTTGTCCCACTGACTCTAGTTTCTTATTGGAGTAAAATATTTAGCTCAGCAGTGCAGGAAGTCCATATTTTAAGTTTACTTGGGAAATGTGATTTCCGCCCCCTCTCAACAGAATGCAGAGGTAAAGACATCTATTTATTGCTTCTGTTGTAGTTCCCACTAAGACGGCTGCTTTTTGTTCCTTCACAACTCAGCTCCATAGACTCTGTGTTCTTACGTGGTTCCTTTTTAGAGTAGCCATGTTTCACTTCCTTTAATCTTTCCTTTGCCTAGCGAGTTAAATGTAAGTGCTGTCTAAACAGAGGTACAAAGTAAACAATACTAAACTTGCGTGTGAAAATCTGGAATTTGAAATAAACACTGCATGTGAAGTATCTTCTCTCATTTCACTTTTATTTTTCAAATACATTAAAATTTTTAAATGATAAAAATAACATTTTTGAGCACACACTCAGTGACAAGTACAGTAGTTAGGCTCTTTACAAGCATTATCTGATTTGATTCTCACAGTAGCCCCATGGGGTAGATACCTTTATGGTCTTCACTTCACAGGTGAGGAAACAGAGGCCTACAAAGGTGATGTAACTTGGTCAAAGTCAGACAGGTGGGTGGTGCAGTCAGAGTGGGTCTCTCTCAATCCAGAGCTCATGCTCTGATACAACGTTTCAGTAAATTTGGGAATTAGAGAAAATGGTGACTCGATCCCATGCCTTAGTACAACTGTTAAAATTCCTATATTTCTTTCTACTTGTTCAACTAGATATTATGGCATAATTTTTGTTAAATGTTATTATATAGTTTCAGAATTATTTTTAATGGTATATAATGTATTAAGTGACTTCTCCATAAAATATTTATCATTCCCTGTTCTTTAAAATTAGGTTGCTTTTCTTTTTTTGTTGTTGTTTGTTATTTGCTATTATAAATAATAGTTTAGTAACTATCTTTGTCCATAAAACTTTACCCATGTTTGAGGGTTATACGTCTAGAACAGATTCTCAGATGTGGGATTACTGGGTAAAAGGGCATGAACATTTTAACGGTGCTTGTATGTGTTGCTGAATTACTTTTTTTTTTTTTTTTTTGAGAGAGAATCTTGTTCTGTTGCCTGGGTATGAGGGCAGTGACATCATCATAGCTCACAGCAACCTCAAACTCCTGGGCTCAATCAGTTCTCCTGCTTCAGCCTCCTGAGTAGCTGGGACTACTGGTGCACACCACCATGCCCAGCCAATTTTTCTTTTCTTTTCCCTTTCCCTTTCCCCTTCCCCTTCCCCTTCCCCTTCCCCTTCCTCTTCCTCCTTCCCTCCTTCTCCCTTTCCCATTCCCTTCCCTTTCCCTTCTTTCTTGACAGAGTCTTGCTCTGTTTCCCCAGCTAGAGGGCAATGGCATCATCCTGGCTCACTGCAACCTCAAACCCCTGGAATCAAGAGATCCTCCTCCCTCAGCCTCTGGGACTACAGGTGCATGCCACCTCGCCTGGCTAGTTTTTTCTGTTTTTTGTAGAGACGGGGGTCTCGCTTTTGCCCAGGCTGATCTGGAACTCCTGACCTCAAGTGATCCTCCCATCTCGGCCTTCCAGAGTGCTGGGATTACAGGCATGAGCCACTGCTCCTGGCTGCTGAATTACTTTCTGTCAACACTGTGTCTGAGAGTACTAGTTCAATTTCATCCATTCCATCAGTGGACAGTATCATGGGAGGGAGAGGGGGGGAAGAATAGGTAAAATAAAACCGCTTTATTGTGATTTTGCATTTCTTTTTTCTTTCTCTTTTTTTTTTTTTAAGAGACAAGGTCTCATTCTGTTGCCCAGGCTGGAATGCAGTGGCACAATCATAGCTCACTGCAGCCTTGAACTCGTGGGCTCAAGTGATCCTCCTGTGTCAGCCTCCTCAGTAGCTGGGACTACAGGCATGTGCCACAGTTTTTTGTAGAGATGGTGTCTCGTTGTGTTTCCCAGGCTGGTCTCAAACTCCTAGCCTCAAGTGATCCTCCTGTCTTGACCTCCCAAGGGCTTATAGGCATGAGCCACCTCACCTGGCCTGCATTTCTTTTAATACAGTAAGGCTGAACGTTTGTTCACATGCTTGTTTACAAGTTGTACTTCCTCTTTTGATCATCTTTTTAGGATCGTAATGCTTGCAATTTTTTGCTAATTTATATGGATTTATTAATAGTAAGATTTATTGCCATATTTTTGTCAATTATTTTCCCCAGTCCATTGTTTACCCTTTTAAAATGAGTTTTTTAAAAACATGCAGCCATTTAATATTTTTACATGATCAAATCTCTTCATTCTTTTTCTAATTCTTTGTTTAGAGATCTAAGTTCCTGGGTTTTAAGGGATTTATTTCCTTCTAGTATTTACTTTGGTGAATGATGTGGAAAGTAGATTTAAACTGACTTTTAAAAAATAATGCTAACTGGTTTTTCCAATGTCATTTATGAGCCATCCTTATGTTTTCCAATATTTTATAATTTCATCTTTTTATGCTTTGAGCTTTTCTGTGTTATATGATTTTTTGGATTATCTTATTTGTAGGGGCTATCTATGTCTATGCCATTATCACATCGTGGTGATTTTTGCTGCTTTTATAACACAAAGGGAGAATGAGTTGTGTGGAGTAATATTGAGTCAAAATAAGGTATCAGTTAAGAGCATGGGCACTGGAGGCCGACTGCTCAGCCTTAGCTTCTTCCCTCAGTCTTATTCTCTGGGGCTAGTGATAGTGTTTATTGCGCAGGGTTGTTGGGGTGAGGGAATAAAAGCTAAATAAAACACACACACACACATACTAAAAAAAGTATTTTATGTACGTAGATGTGTATCAAGAGTATTGAAGTGTACATATATGTATTTTACATACATAAATGCATTATACATGTATATTTTTATAGAGAGTCAAATTTGTTATTCTTTCCCTTTATGGCTAGTTGTCCTAAGCCACAAAGGGAAAGAATGACACTGTTGGCTCTTTATACATTAAAAACTTGGTACATTGAAAGACGGGCAAGCGGCAGAGAGAAATACATGCAACATATGTACCATAAAGGTTCCTATCCATAATAAATGAGGAATTCCCACCTATCAGTTAGAAAAAGGCAAACACAAAATAGAAATGGACAAAGGTTTTAAACAGGCAATTTTCAGAAGAAGAAATATAGATGGCTAATAAACATATAATGTTCAGCCTCAGTAATAATAATGGAAATGCAAGTTCAAATACTAATGAATTATCATTTCTCATGCAACAGATTGGCAAAAATTGAAAACATAAATAATATCCAGTATAAAGAGAACACAGGGAAATGAGCATTGGAAAACCATAACTAATGGGAATAAAAATTAGTAAAGCTTTTTTGCATGACAAATTTATAAAATCTATCAAAATGTAAAATATGCACAGCTTTGATATGTCCTAGAAAATACTATACATATTTTTAAGTAAGCATATACAGTATAATCACATTTATGTTAAAAATTTAACAAATATAAACTATACATTTTTATTTGTGTGTACATAAAAATTCATTTAAAAAGTACTGGATGTGTGATATGAAGCTGTTTACTGCATCATGTTGGGAGAAGGAAGTAGAATTAGAGCCAGGTAGCTTTTTCCTTTTGCTAGGTATACTTCTGTGTTTAAAATTTTTAAGAAACTGTATTTGTGTAAAATAAATAAAATAAACAGTCATTTTTCCAGGCCCACAGTCAAGGAAATTCTTGGGAGCAGGATCCTAGGTGTAGAAGCTCAGGGCTGGGAAAATAGATGACAAATTTTAGGAAGAGTGAGCATTTGGATGACAGTATTTTAAGATACCTTAAAGGTTTTAACTTATGTTTTAGAAAAAGAAGCAAGGAATTTGTTGAGAAAACTCAGCCCAAAAGGCATGGAGGAAAAGTTGCTTTATTGGTGGGTGCTGACCTCCTCCGAACTCCTGCACCTGCTTTCGGGCTTTGTGCAGCTATGTCCCCACACACACGGCTCATAGACACCCCCCAGATCCATCGTGCTCCCCACCTTCCTTTCCATCCTGTGTCCCTTATCTCTAGTTTAAAAAGCTGTCAGCTGAGGTTCAAAATCGTCCTCCATCCAGTTATGCACCCAGCAGATACTCAGTGCCTAGTCCAAGCCAGGCAGTGCGCCAAGCCCTGGGGAGACAAGGATGAGCAAGACAGAGAACGTGCCAGCCTGGGGGACCTGCACACTGTAGGGGAGAAGGGACCGTACATGCTAATAAATCACAACACCACATTGTGATCATGGCTGCCCGCAGGGGCTGTGATGGAGAGAGCAGTCGGGTGGGCTCCTTTGCATGGGTGGTTGGGCTGTTCTGAGAAGCACCTGCACTGCTCCCATCTCTCCCCTTCCATGCCCTTCTCTGCACCCCTACTTCCAGTTCTTCATTCCTCGCACTGGGACCGCTGCTCCCCAGATTTTAGTTGTTTAACTCCTCTTTTCACAGTTGTTTCCATGGCTAACTGCCATTACTTATCACATTTCCTAAAATTGACTTACATTAACGTATCTTGAAACTCTGTGACTTGCTGTAAATGAGAAACAATGAAAATGAAATGATGTTAAATTTAAAAATTAAAACTATCAGTGATGAAGGCCGAACTCTTTAACGTGGTCTATAAGGCGTACAATGAGGTTGCTTGATCACAAAGTGATGCTATTTAGATGAGAAGGGAATGTGTTCGGTTTACATATTTAGCTAGCAGAAAACGAGTCTACTGTCAGTGAATTCAGCGAGGATGCTGGAGAAAAGAGATGAGAGAAAGAGGGAGAGACTGCAGAGTGTTTTTTTATTTTGTATAATTACAAGAGTGAGCGAGGTCAGCCGGCAACACGTTAAACCTGGGGAATCAGAGGATCCCTCTGAGACAGACTGTGCGGGAGCCACACCTGTTTGCTGCAGTAATGGCCTCCTTATAATGAGAAGGGCCACAAGTGCCTGAAATAAGTGGCACAGGGACAGAGTGACAAGTGGCCTACCTAGCTGCCCCTTGGGGGAAAGTCAGCAGATGAGTTGGGGAGGAGGCTATGCAGCAGATAAAGGATGAGATCCTTGGGGGATGGTCTTGGGTAGTACATAAGTCTCTGAGTCTCGGGGCTTGAGAACCTCTCTGGAACCCACCGCCTACTGTCACCTGTCGAAGGTCCCATTGATGAGGTCTGAGCGTAAGTAAAGGAAGTCCTCCTGGCTTCACCTGTGCTACCAGGGAGCCCTCACTGCATGGGAGGAGCCCCTGCATGGGAAATGGTATGGCAGCTTTCGTGAACTGGCTTGGGCTCTTTTGCAATTTGGGTGTTTCCAGGACCATCCGCAGGGAGGATTAGGCAGATCTGATGGGATCAGGGGTGGTCAGTAGGGCCCTCCTGTGTTCCTCCTTGCAGCCTCTCCCGGCAGGAGCATACTGGCTCTCCTGCCTCCTGCCACGGCGTCTCTTTCCCTTGCTTTGCTTTTCCCTCGGCTTGTGGGTATTCGCTCCCTCGTCCCCTAGTTCATGCTTCTTGTCCTGGAAATACCACCGGAAGGGGCTTTTCCTCCCTGACTTGGTCAAGTCCCCCTGGGATAAGCTCTTATAGCACTGTGTGACTCTCTTCAGTAGCGCTTTCCCGGGCGGCATCTTAATTTTCGGGACTGTTTGCTAGCTCCCTGCACTGGAAGAACCCAGGCGGGGAGGGATGGTGTTTGTTTCCGCCCCTGCCTGCGCCTCGGACACAGCAGGTGCTCCAGAAAGGTTTCCTGAGCAAAGAAGGAAACGGCCTCGCGTTCGTCTGTGTAAAGGCGGAATTCCCACTCCTTTGGGGCCTGATTTTTCCTCTGCCAGGCGCAGCAAAGCTCAGGGCCGGAGGGAGCCGAGGGCCTGGGGAGTGGGGCGCCCGCGTGCGTGAACCCTGCGGGAGCTCGGACTGCGCTGGGGGCGGGAGGGTTCTGAGCAGAGCGGAGAGGATCTGAGGATCCGACCTACGTCTTAAGACGATGGCTGTGGTTAGCGTGGGAGGGTTTGAGCGGACCCTGGAGGGGAACGGGCTCCGGCCGGACGTGGGGGCTACGCGGAACGCAGAGCCGAGGGCGCGTGCCGCTCCGGGTCTGGATCGTCAGGATCCCGTTACGTGTTCTGATCAACGCTCTGACTTGGACCGGAGGGCCACGCTGCGGTCCAGAGTTTCCTACATTAAAACACACACATACCTTTCCGATTCACAAACGTTTGCTGCGTCCTAAAGCCACCGCTGGAGCCGCCGGCCCGCGGTCCCAGCCGCGGCTGCCACATCCATCCACCTCCGTCCGTCTGTCGCGGTGTCACGGGGGCCACCTGGCCACCGGGCACTCAGGGCAGAGCGCGCCGCCTGCGGAGTGACGTGTACTCTGGCCGCGCCCACCATGCTTCAGAGTCGCACTGGCTTGCTCCGTCTGCCCTAACAAAGTACCGCAGACTGGGATCTTAGCCGGCAACCGTTAATTTTCTCACAATACTGGAGGCAGACGTCGGAGGTGAGGGTGTCCTCGGGGTTGGCTTCCTCTGATGCCTCTCCCCTGGGCTTGCAGATGGCCACCTTCTCCACCTGTCTTCACGTGTCTTCCCTCTGTGTGTGCATCCTCATCTCTTCTTCTTCTTTTTTTCCTTAGACATGGTCTTGCTCTGTTGCCCAGGCTTGGGTGCAGTGGCGCAGTCATAGCTCACTGCAGCCTCAAACTCCTGGGCTCAAGTGATCCTCCCTCTTCAGCCTCCCACAGTGCTGGGCCACCTCTGGGCCCTAATCTCTTATGTGGACACCAGTCAGTGGATTAAGGCCCAGCCATATATGACCTCATTGCATCTTAAGTCTCACTTTATTTTTATTTATTTATTCATATTTTTGAGGTAAGGTCTTGCTCTGTTGCCCAGGCTAGAGTGCAGTGGCTCAATCATAGCTCACTGCAACCTCAAACTCCTGGACTCAAGTGATCCTAAGTAGCTGGGACTACAGGCGTGCACCACCACGTCTGGCTAATTTTTTCTGTTTTTAGTACAGACAAGGCCTACTCTTGCTCAAGCTGTTCTAGAACTCCTGACCTCAACTGATCCTCCCGCCTTGGCCTGCCAGAGTGCTAGGATTACAGGCGTGAGCCATCCTGCCTGGCCTTAATTACCACTTTAAAAACGCTGTTTCCAAGTACAGCCACATTCTGAGGGGTTAGAACTTCAACATATGAATTTGGAAGGGGGCGGGGTGACACACAGTCCAGCCCAAGTAAGAGTTTCAGTCAAATACCACTTTCCCCTCAGGCATCCTCCTGTCCTCACGGACCACAGCCCTTTAGTGGACTTCTTTCTAACACCGACTGCTCTGTCCTTTGGTGTTCGTTCATTTATTCACCTGAAATATCACTAAGATTCCTAGCTATATTATTCTTCCTGCGTGCACACCAGCTTTATCTGATGAAGGTCACGTAGGCCATTTAATTTTTCATTAATTAATCAAAAAGAAAATTTCTGAACATTCCCATGTGTCAGGTGAGGCTGTGCATAAATGCACAGGTGAGTCAGATTTAGTGCTTCCAGTTAGTTGCGGAGACATGATATTGGCATACACATTCATACAAAATAAGACAATGGATGTAAGCGAGACATAGATTAAAATGCTTGGAATTTAGAGACTCATCAAGTCACTTTTGTCCTTGTGTAGGCATGGGGAGGTGGTAGTCAGATAAGGCTACAAGGAAGAAGTAACATTTAATCTGGGACCTGAAGGGTGGATAAGATTTGTACATGTAGTGGGTAGCCTTTTCAGTTTGTCTTCTTTAGCATAATGCATTTAAAATTCATCATTTTGTGTGTCAGTAGTTCTATTTTTAAGAGACAGAGTCCTGGGTCTCGTTTTGTTGCCCAGGCTGGAGTACAGTGGTGCGATCATAGCTCACTGCAACCTCAAACTCCTGGGCTCAAGCGAACCTCCTGCCTCAGCCTCCCGAGTAGCTGGGACTATAGGCACATGCCACCATGCCTGGCTAACTAAAAAAAAAAATTGTAGAGACGGAGTCTCGCTATATTGCCCAGGTTGGTCTTGAATTCCTGACCTCAAGCTATCCTCCCACAGCCTCCCAAATTGCTGGGATTACAGGTGTGAGCTAGGCCAATAGTTCATTCTTTTTTATTGCTGAGTAGTATTCTATTTGGGGGATGTATCACAGTTTGTTTATCCACTTGCCATTGAAGGGTAATTGGATTGTTTATGGTTTTTGCCATTATGAATCGAGCTGCTGTGAACACTAGTGTTACAGATGTATGAAGGCAAACTTTTATTTCTCGTGGATAAATACCAAAGAGTGGGATTACTAAATTATTTAAGTGCATGTTTAATTTTTAAGAAACTGGTTATACACAGTGGCTCACCCTATAATCCCAGCACTTGGGGAGACCTAGGGGGGAAGATCACTAGAGCCCAGAAGTTTGAGACCAGCCTGAACAACACAGTGTGAGACAGGGGGCACAGCAGTACATGCCTGTAGTCCCATCTACTTGGGAGGCTGAGGCAGGAGGATCGCTTAAGCTCAGGGGTTTGAGGTTTTACAGTGAGCTGTGATCGCACCACTGCACTCCAGCCTGGGTGACAGAGCGAGATTCTGTCTCAAAAAAAAAAAAAAAAGGAGATGAAAGAAAGAAAGAAAGAAAAGCTGCTGCAAGATGGCTGTACCATTTTGCATTTCCACTAGCAATGTATTAGAGTTCCAGTTGCTCCATATCTTTGATAGCTCTTCATAGTTTTTAAAAAAAATTTGTAGCCATTCTTATAGGTATATAGTAATCTCTCCTGTGGTTTCAATTTGTATTTTTATTCTCCTTTTTATTATTTTTAGAGATGGGGTCTTGCTGTGATACCCAGGCTGGATGAAGTGCAGTGGTATTATCATAGCTCACTGTGGCCTTAAACTCCTGGCCTCAAGTGATCCTCCTGCCTCAGCCTCTGGAACAGCCAGGATTATAGGCATGTGCCACCATGACCAGCATATCAATTTATATTTTCTTGATGACTAATGATGTGTAGCATCTTTTCATGTGCCTATTGAATATCTTCTTTGGTGAAGGGTTTATTTAAATGTTTCACCATTTTTTATTGAGTTTAGCATTTTGTTACTATGATGGTTATTATTTGTTGTTATTGAGTTTTGTGAGTTCTTTATAAATTGAGGAACCAAGTCCTTTATCAGTTTTGTGTTTTGCAGATACTTCCCTTCCAGTTTGTGACTTGTCTTTTCATTTTTTTGACAATGTCTTTTGAAAACTGAAAGTCTTCAAAATTTTGACAGTGTCCAATTTATCAGGATTTTTTTTTTTTTTAGTTATTTTATGGATCATACTTTTGGTGTTATATCTAAGAAATCTTTGCCTAATTAAAGGTCACAAAGATTTTCTCTTGTTTTGTTCTAGAAGTTTTCTAGTTGTAGGTTTCACATTTAGGTCTATGATTCATCTTTAACTGATATTTGTTGTGGACCAGACCTGGGCCCACAGCTATGAAACCAAAGAAGAGTGAGATGGAGTCCTTCACTCAAGGACCATCTGGGCTGGGGAGGTGGGGTGGAAGTCAGACAAATAAACAGAATATTCATCTGGGGTAAGGAGTGCAGGTGAGCCTGAGTCTAGACTGCTGGGGACACTCACTGTGTTGGGGAGGCAGGGCTGTTCCCCAGACAAGGGGAACGTAAACTGAGTTTTACAGGATGGTAGGAGGTAGGTAGAAAGCAGGAATCTGGCATGCGAAGCCTGTCGTTCTGCGTTCACAGTGGCCTTGGGGAAGCCTGGAGGCTGAATGAGAGAGCTGTGCATCCCAGTGGCTGCTGGTCATTTGCTGTCCTGGGGTCGGTGTGCAAGGCGGCTGGTAGGAGCAGGCAGAGGGGAGCAGAGGCCTGGCCCGGGAGCACTGGGTATGCCTTTTCCCGAAACAAAGAGGAGGTGGGGGTGCATTCTGGCATGGCTCATGCCTTGTTCTTTGAAGGACAGGCGGGAACTGTCTTTCTTCATCCAAAGCCTGACATGTCTGTATCGTAAAGAGCCCATCCTAAGCGGGTAGCCAAAGTGCTGTTACATAACTGTTTCCATCCCCCTACCCTGGGAACAGATCACTGTAGCAGTTGCTGTACTTGCTGTTCCTTATAGACTTACTCCTGAGCACTATACAGGGCATGTGTAATGACAAGCAGCAGCCTGCAAAATTGTCCCTCATATTTATGATTCTCGTATTATTTAAAATACAATACTAGAAGGGTCGATGCTGAGTAAAGATAGGGCATATTCCCAGCACTGAATAAATTAACCCCGCAGAGCACAGCAGTTGCTTTCACTAGCCAGCTGGCACCACAGGAAAACAGCTAAAGCCTGTGGGTTGGAAAAGAAAATTTCAGGAATGTGAGAACAGAAAAGAAATCAGCTGTATTCAGTGATTTAAGTTAATCTGGTAACAATAAGGAAATCCAGAACCCACAGCACTTTGAGCAGTGGCAGACGCCCACCGCACGTGCGAAGGGATGGACTTTCGCTGTTCAACAGAGGGGGTGTCCGCCACAGCCCTGGGCTCCCGAGGTGGCAGTGCAGGCGTGAGTTAGGGCTGCGCAGAGACAGTCCAGATTTTGTTCCTGTATCCTCTGTGTCTGTAGAAGCTCCTGTGTTCCCCTCCTTTCTTCCTGGTGGTCCCAAGGAGCAAACGTAGATTGACGGGCTCAGCCACCATGCCGCCTCTGCCTTCTGTACCTGGCCAGGTGCTTGTAGGCTGGCTGCTGCCATCATTTCCTTGACACTGAAGGCCTCTGCTGCCCAGAGTCCTGCGCACCTCTCCACAGGCGTCTTCTGGGGCTGCAGATGGGAGCCTTCCCTGGCTTGCTGCCGCCTCCAGCACCCTGGGCACCACCACCACCATGTGCTTTATATCCGTGTGGTGCCAGAGCACCAGGTCTTCAATTAGTCCCAGTTGGCATGATGAATATGGTGGGAGACCTTAGAATTTCTTGAGGAAATAGTTCTTTCAGTATGGTCTCCGTAGCCCTATTCCTACCTTCCTCTCTTTTCTCCAGGCTGAGAGTTGTCCCGGGAGACTCTTCAGTTCCTCAGACAGACAGACCGGGGGGCCTCTGCAGCCAGCCTCCCAAGATGCTGGGGCCACAACACTCAGTGTAGTTGGGATCCAGTTGAGACCCTACTACTCTGAACCCTTCAGACTTTCATGACTTAGGGCTGCCTTTGAAGAATAATGTCATCATTGTAGAAAATCTGTTTCTACCTGGTGGGAGTCCTTTGTGAATGTATCAGAAACCGCATGACTCTGAAGGTGACATATCTAAGGAAAAGACCATCCTCTTTGAACAGGATGCAAGGAAGGAACCAGAGCCCTGGATTTTTCCCCTTATATGCCAAGCTCAAAATCTACTTCTGTTATGAAATTGGTTGTCTTCCCAACAATACACACACACAGAAGCCAGTCAAGATAGCTCCCGCGTTTGTTAGGTGAGCCCCTCCCTTGGCATCCTGAGGGTGCCGTACCTCTGACGTAAGATGCAGATGAGTGGGGAGGAGCTAGTAGAGGTGAGCAGGTGAGAGGGAAAGAGAAGTAAAGTAGTTGCGACTAAAGCATTGAAAGTATTGAAGGGAGCCACGTGAGGAGGTCTGGTCACGTGACATGACTCATGGAAATCACTGTGGAGGGCTTGTTGCCACGGTGATGGTGGAAGAGATGCCACACTGAAGGAGTGGGTGGGATTCTTCCACCAAGTCCTCACTTTCCTGAATTGTTGAGCCACCTTCTCAGTAAGGGTCCTTGTGAGATCACCCTGTGTGGTTTCTCTTGTTGGGTCCCATTTGCAACACGGCTAGTAGTGCATCACACGGTGGGCATGTAGCCTGTGTAGGCTGCCTTTCTTGAGTTTGCAGAGCTGTGCTGGCTTCTTCCTTGCTTATGTCTTCTTTTGGTGGAAAGACCAGTGTGGTTAAGGGATATCGAGCCAAGAGGGGATAGTGGACTTGGTGAGGGCCAGACCTCTCCATCCACAGGCAGGGCTCTCGTCACAGAGAGCCTTTGATACATCTGTGCCCCGCCATGCTGGGGGGGAGGATGTGTCCTCTCCCTCCCGGGTTTTGGTAGTTCAAGTGCCCAGAAGCATGTTGATGGAGAGTGCGGGCTTTCGCTGGGTGGGTGCTGTGTGCCCTGCAGTTCTCCCATTGTTCCCAGAGGAAACAGACCAGAATGAGATAGAACTGGCCTGCCTGCTGCCTTGGAAGCCGTGCCTCTGACCTCATAGGGCTGTGGAACAAAGAAACAGAAAAGGTTGGATAAAAGATAAAGTATCCAGACTTGATACTTTATTTATTTTTTTGAGACAGAGTCTGGCTCTGTTTCCCAGGCTGGAGTGCAGTGGTGTCAGCCTAGCTCACAGCAACCTCAAACTCCTGGACTCAAGCGATTCTCCTGCCTCAGCCTCCTGAGTAGCTGGGACTACAGGAGCATGCCACCACACAGGCTAATTTTTCTATTTTTAGTAGAGATGGGGTCTCTCTCTTGCTCAGGCTGGTCTTTTTTTTTTTTTTTTTTTGAGACAGAGTACACTCTGTCGCCCAGGCTAGAGAGCTGTGGCGTCAGCCTAGCTCACAGCAACCTCAAACTCCTGAGCCCAAGCAATCTTCCTGCCTCAGCCTCCGGAGTAGCTGGGTCTACAGGCATGCGCCACCATGCCTGGCTAATTTTTTCTCTATATTTTTAGTTGTCCAGCTAATTTCTTTCTATTTTTAATAGAGACGGGGTCTCGCTCTTGCTCAGGCTGGTCTCAAACTCCTGAGCTCTGAGCCACCGCGCCCGGCCACCTGATACTTTAAATTATTGGTTTTCTAATTTTTTGGTTGCCATTAGCTCCCACTTTACAAAGCAGCTACTAGCAGAAATTCATTTATTATGTTTCTATTAAGATGCGTGGTTAAATCTTAAACCATAAAATTGTCATATATTGGCCAGGCGCAGTGGCTCATGCCTGTAATCCTAGCTCTCTGGGAGGCCGAGGCGGGCGGATTGTTTGAGCTCAGGAGTTCAAAACTAGCCTGAGCAAGAGCGAGACCCCGTCTCTACTAAAAATAGAAAGAAATTAATTGGACAACTAAAAATATATAGAAAAAAAAAAAACTAGCC
>CAUYSK010092076.1:0-19808 GCA_963575035.1 Avahi laniger
CCAGAAAAGACCCTGAATAGCCAAAGAAACCTTAAGCAAAAAGAACAAATTAGGAGGCATCACTTTACCAGACTTCAAATTATATTATAAGGCTATAGTAGCCAAAACAGCATGGAACTGGCACAAGAACAGAGACATAGACCAATGGGACAAGACTGAGAACCCAGACATAAAACCATTCTCATATAGCCATCTGATCTTCGACAAAGCAGACAAATACATATGCTGGAGAAAAGAATCCCTATTCAATAAATGGCACTGGGAATATTGGATAGCCACATGTGGAAGACTGAAAGAGGATCCACCCCTCTCACCTCTCACAAAAATCAACTCATGGTGGATAACAGACTTAAACCTAAGGTATGGAAGCATAAGAATTCTAGAAGAAAATGTTGGAAAAACTCTTACAGACATATAAAAAATGTAAAAAAATAATATTTTGAATTTTAGGAAAAGATATTTTAGCATGTATGATGTACTTCTAGTTGTGTCTAGGGCAGCACCTTAAAAAAAACTCACATTAATATTTTAGCACTGAGACATATTGATAGTTGCATTAAGTGGAATGTGTGAAGAATATAAATATTCTCTTGTCAGTCCAGTTCAGATTTGGCAGCTACATGAGTTGTTTTCATGTAGCTTTAAGGGATTTGTGGGTCTCATCATTTCATATAGAGAACTGTGGACCAGTATTACTTTTTATGTGATATTTTAATCTGGACATATTTTTTACCAATAATTAGCTGAAAAGTCAATATTTTCAAACAGTTTCAGGAAAAAAACCCCAAATACTTTATAATTCTAGTCTGTTTTTCTCATTCCCACCCTATAATATTGCTTCCCACACTATGTTGTGTATCAAAATCGCCTGGAGAGTTGGCTGAACACGTTTATTCCTGGGCTCCACACCCAGAAATCTGCCCTTAACAAAACACCTCAGGTGATCTCATGCAGGTGGAACTGGGCCCCATAAAGAGGCACTGCTGCCACTTGTTGCTCCGAGGTGCAACCTGCAGGCCCTGGAGCAAAGGTGTATCTTGCAGATGCCATGCCATCTCAGTGGTGGTAGCTGTCATTTGTGTGTACTGGACCCCATCTGCCCCCTTGCCTTAGATGGTGTCCAGAGGAGCTTGTCCTCGAGTGTGCCAGGAATGTCAGCCAGCAGGGACCCAGAAACCAGAAGCATCAGGTGGCAGCCCGGTCTCAGGAAGAGGGGAGAAGGGAAATAATATTAGACTCCTGCCATGTGCCAGATGCCTGTCAGAGGCTGAGCCATCGAGTAACCCCAACAGTAGGCAGAGGGTGAGGTTATTCCATTTTTGCTGGAGAAACAAGATCAGAGAGATGAAGTCACATGGCATGGAGGTGAGAGTCTGGTATTTTTGAGGCTGGTACCCTACCCTTGCTTCCCTCCTTCCTCTCTTCGCTTCCTTCCAACCTCAATTACGGAGATTTGTGTTAGCCACACTCCTCAGTTCATTCGCATCACTGGTCCATGCTAGGCCCTTTTCTTGTTTCATTTTAATGCATGAATTTATTTTTTTCCTTCCCTCCCCAGCCTCACTTGCATTCCCCTCCCTTCCATATCAGCTGCTCCAGGGGGTTGGTTGGGCATCACTGGGTCTTCACGTATCTCTGTGAACTTTACTGCGCAGTTTGCAAAGGTTGACTCAAAAGACCATAAACTGTGTAAACTAAACGTTTTAGAAATACTGTTATTGAAGAGATTTTTTGGTGGTTGTTCTCTCCCAAGGACAAAGAATTTTTTTTGAAATTTATTTTTTATTATTATTAGGATGGGAGGTTTGGATTAACACTTAAGAGTGTATTAGACCTGAAAAGTGAATGCTCTTAAAAAATCTCTGGCTATAGCTGCCATTAGGACTGAAGGGATAAAGAGGCCTCACTGCATGCGCTGAGAGAAAAAGGCGCGGCTGGCTTTAACCTGTACTGACCACACGGGGGCGCTTTAAGCCTTTCTGTACAGTCAGTCGCCGCCTCCTGATATTAATGGCGCCAATGCAAGGATCACGACCACATTTTTGCCCAGTGACCAGCCCCCTTTCAGACAAGATCACCAAATGTGGTCATCTAAACTGGCCCTTGTCACTAAAAATTAGTGTTAATTTAAAGTTAAGTTGGAGGACATTGCCAGATCCCGTTGTGGAAGTTGCTTGTGCGTAACAGGTTATCTTTGCAGCTGAAGAAAGAATTAAATGTGCAAATAAGCCCCAGACTGCATGTTTTTTTTTTACAGTATCACTAAATATAATCCGTGCCCAAGTTTGGAAGGGAAAAGATGTTATTTTATTGGAGGGGGGGGGTCTTTGAGCTCTTTTACAATTTTTTTATTATTCAAAATTTCAAACATATGTAGAAAAAACAGTACAGTGAACCTGAAACATTATCACTTATTCATATATACCATACACAGTTATAATTATCGATGCCTGGGAAATTGTATCTCAACTCCACAATGCAATTTTTTTTTTTTTTTTTTTAATGAGACAGGGTCTCACTTTGTTCCCTGGGCTAGAGTGCAGTGACATCATCATAGCTCACCGCAACCTCAGACTCCTCCCTCAGCTTCCCAAGTGGCTAGGACTACAGGCATATGCTACCACACCTGGCTAATTTTTTTTTTTTTTTAATTTTTTTGTAGAGACAAAGTCTCGCTTTTTTGCCCAGGCTGGTCTTGAACTCCTGGCCTCAAATGATCCTCTTGCCTCAGCCTTCCAAAGTGCTGGGATTACAGGCATAAGCCACCATGCCCAGCCTTCAATGTTATTTTGATCTAAATCCCAGACATCTTATCTGAAATATTTCACTATATGCCTCTAAAAGATAAGATAATCACAATCTTACTAGCACACCCAAATAATTCAAATTAATTCCTCAATGCCTTAATTCCTCAAATATCCAGCCATGTTCACAGATTTCTGATTGTCCTATAAATTTTTTAATAGTTTGTTTTAATTGCAATCTGAATATAATCTAGACATTGTGATATATTGACATTTCTCTCACATCTCTTAAGATTCATGTGATTTTGTTGTTGCTGAAGAAACTGTGTCTTTTGTCCTGGAGGATTTTCCACAATTTTGACTTTGCTGTTGACTTCTAGTGGTGGTGTTTCACATGTTTTCCTATCCCTTATAATTCCTGTAAATTGGGAGTTTAGAACTAGCGGCTTGGTCAGATGCAGTCTCTCTTTCTCTCTCGTCTTCCTATCTCTCTGTCTATTTAATCTATACTTTTTTCTCTTTTTATCATGTTGTCAGCCATTATGAGCATCTATACCGAGCAGTTGCAAAGTGGTGATACTCTAATTCTTTTTATTAGCTGGAGTACTTCTATAAAGAGACATCGTCTCATCAACTATTTGACTCTCTTAGGTTCAGATCATATAGGAAAGACATGATAAGTGCTTGAGGCTTTCCTTTTATTTACTAGTTTCCTCAACAATGTGTTGATTACCTAGCATTTAGCAAAGGTGACAAATAAGGTTTTTGTTTTTGTTGTTGTATCATTATGAATTCATGGATTTAAACATATCTGATGTCTTTCAACCCACTGCAGTTACTGTGTTATCTTTGCCCGATGAGGGTAGATTCAGATGGACTTCTGGGAGCTCGTGTCATGATCCAAGTAGTTACCGAGAGCTTTGCTGCAATTTCATATGGCAAGATGTTCCGGGCTCATCTTGCACATTTTTAGGCCCAGCCCTGGAATCAGCAATTTCTTCTGGGTCTTTTGGTGAGAGATGATAGTTAAAGGCCATAACTGGGTGTGCCCCAGCCACTTTATGGAAAGAAGCTGCTTTTCAACTTCTGGGAATAGGGAGGAGAAGGGGACCAGGGACCATCAAACAACTTGTGCGTCTGCTGGTGAGATCAGGTGGCAGTCTGTCTTGCATGCTAAATTTTCTTTCCATTTTTGTTTTCTTTGTATAGCCCAGCCGAGGCTGCTGAGACAGTGCGGTCAGCAAAGTCCTGAGGACTGCTGCCTGTCGGCTCTCCCAGGACGCTGGGTACACTTGGAACACAGAGTGAATGCAGATGGTTGCTTGACATGGTGGAAAGATTGGGGCATTGGGGTCCCTAACACCTAAATCTAGATTGTAGCTGGCCACTTACTACCTCTGCGCCATGGCCAAGTTATTTAAGATCTCTGAGCCTCAGCCTTTTATTCTGTAAAATGGAATTAATAACATCTACTCACACATTTTTTTGGAGGGGGATTAATGGAGATGATTTTTTCTAGATTAATAATATTAACCTATAAAGAACCCAACACAGTACCTGATACACAGTAAATACATAAGCAGTTAATATAGGTTATTCCCCATGCCCCAAAATAATAAATTGGGGATGGTCATTTTAACCCTATTTAGGAATCAGCTAATCCACTCCTAAGCGAATCGAGCATCATGCCAGTGTGAAACAAACAAATAATGAGGAAGAAGTCTGGACAAGGAAGCAGGTGAGCTGTTTGCTTGGTCTGGTGTTGTCTATTATATTAAGATACAAAACTTTTTGTCTTTAGGTAAATTTTTTAGGGTAAGTACCTTCCCACTTCTCATTGCCCAGCTAATTAGTGGCAAACATAATGATCCTTCAGTTTGTAAATTCAGGCCAGGGGTCCACTCATAAGCATTAAGCTACAAAAGCCAGGACCAGGTGGAAGGTGACGAGAGGCCACTAGGTCTCCTAGAGTCTCTGACATGGCACCACCTTTGTTCCTGTTTGATTGTCTGGGAAAATACCTTCTACATTCCCCATGTAAATATCTCTAGACAGACTCATATCTGCCTCCAGCATTCCCATGTCTTTTGGGAGGAAGGGAGCAAATATTATAAAAGAAGAGGTTAGTCCATATGACACACAGAAGTATTCTTGTGTATCACATCATTAATATGCAGATAATATATTCCGAGGTTTACTATAATCGTTGAAATCAGTTCCTTCAACTGCTGCCCCTGCAGTGCTGAACACATACATTTAGGCACACTTACCTTACCACGTTACATTCTTCGTTTAGTTAACCAAGGGCAAGAAGTACTTTTTTCTCTTTTTTAAGATATCAAGTGCCTAGGGTGGTAGCTATTACATAAAAGCTTAAAGATGTATCTTTAGCTGGGCGAAGTGGCTTGCACCTGGAATCCCAGCTACTAGAGAGGCTGAGAGGGAGAATCACTTGAGGCCAGGAATTTGAGACTAGCTTGGGCAACATAGCAAGACCCCATCTCTAAAAAAAAAAAAAAAGGATATATATCTTTAATGGTGGTCACTGACGTCTCTTAAGATCTTTCAAAATTTCTTTTCATTGTGAAAGTAATGTATTCAATTCTACAAAATCTAGAAAATAGTGACAAGAAAAAAGATCAGTGGTAATCTTATCATCTATACAGCTGCCATGAGCATTTTGTTCTCTTTTTATGCATAATGAAATTTAAGAAAGTATAATTTACATACTTCCTTGTATTTTTCTTATCCTAACATGATGTCGTAAGCATTTATTATGTTGTTACATAGTTATTATAATTTTATTTAAATGACTGCACTATTTTGGATATTTAGTTTGTTTCCCATTTTTTCTGATGTAATAGCACTATAATAAATGCATTAGTACATAGAATTTTTAATCAATTTTGAATTATTTCTCTATAAAAGAGTTAAAAATGTGGGATTACTAGATAGGAGGATATGCAGATTTTTATAGATTTTTATTTTATTTATTTTATTTATTTTATTTACTATTACTCATAAAAATTTTGTATCATGTTATAACTCTATTGCACATGTATTTGAATATCTGTTTCATTACATCTTGGTGAGCTGTAGGTGTTATTTTGATGCTTTTTATAATGATGTAATGGAAAAATGCAATTGTGTTTGATTATTTTTTAATTAAAAAAATTTATTTTTGTTTTTATTTTTTTATAGAGATGGGCTCTTGCTATGTTGCCCAGGCTAGTCTTGAACTACTGGCCCCAAGTGATACTCCTGCCATGGCCTCCCAAAGTGTTGGGACACCGGCATGAGCCATCTTGCTTAGTCTGTTTATTTTTTACGGTAAGCATTTTTTCATATGTTTAGTGACTACCTGTTTTTCTTTAGGTTAAAGAATGATGAATTTTGATTAGATCTGAGCAATCATCTGCTCCAGTGTCCTTCAAATTTTTCATATAAAAACAGAAGTATGTATTTTTCAAATGAAATTTTACATACCCCAATGTCTAAAACAGATTCAAATACAAGTGCTCTGATTGGAGAGAAAGTGGAGGGTCCCTTAAGCCCTATGACTCAATTTTCTCTCACCCCATGAGACTTCTCTAAGAAACACTACGGCTCTGTGCAACAGAGTTTGCAAACCGTGCATTTGCCTCTGCTATGGTCTTACTCCCTTGGCAGAGATTCTCGCTGAATCCCTGCAGAGGTAATTTAGTGATGTGTGGAGCTACAGTCTGTGATCTGGGAAGGAGCAAAGTGATGGCTGCCAAGAAGTACTGTCTGTAAAATCCCTCTGGGGAGGTGGGCAAGGAGTGCTGCATGTATGTGTGTGTGGGTGGTGGTGCTGGGACTATTTCTGCCGAGAAGATGTAACCTCTCTCAAGTAGAACAGCCTTTTACGTTATTAAATAGTACACCTAACGTGGGTATCTCAACGTCTTTCTTACAAAGTAAAACAATGAGGGGTGAAATGATTCACATAAAAGGACCATTGGTTCTCTTTAAGTGGAATTTTCTCAGGAGCTTGTTTGAAGATCATTAAATACTTGATAGAGGGAGAAAAAATAATCGACGTGTTCCAGGCCCTTAGTATTTAAGTGGCAATCAGATATAAAAACAAAGCAGATCTGAAGTTACACTGATATGTGTCTGATTTTGATATTTTGCATTTTACCAGCCGGGGAGTTGAAGTTTGATACCTTGCAATTCAATATTCAGGTACTTGCCAATCTTTCAAAAGTTGTCTCTCCAAGTCATACGCACCTGCTGGTGTGGCCTACTCATTGCACTTTCCACGGGTGTACTAGGCTCCCAGGGATCTTGTTAAACATTTGGATTCTAATTAAAAAGCTCTGAAATAAGACTAGGCTATCTTTACTTCTAACAAACTCTCAGGTTGTGCCAAAGCAGTTGGTTTCTGGACCACACCTTGAATAGTGAGGGTCTAGGGAATCTTTCAACAGATTCATAAGAAAGTCAAAATTTCCTCCATCTTTCCTCTCTTAGAACAAATTAGGACCACGCTTTTCTTATACAGAGAATAGCATTCAAAAATTGGAATCACTCATTTGAATTAAACGGACACTGTCGACCATCTAACTAATCAATAACTAACCAAATACACACATGCCAGCAGATTTTCCTGCTCCTTATAATGGTCTCATGCTCTCCTCCAAATCCCGCTGTCTTACTTGTCATCTCCTCATCTTGCGTGCTTTAATGCAAGCACACCCACAGGGCTCAAGAGCCACTTAGCGAAGCAGACACTGAGCACGTGGAATGGCACTAAGGACGTTTTGGACCAGGTGATTTTTTGTTGTCTGGCTAAACATTTTAGATGTTTAGCAGCATCCCTGGCCTCTGCCCAGTAGATACCAGTAATATCCCCCCACCCAGTCCCCGACACGCATTTGTGATAACAAAAATGTGTCCAGTTGTGGTCAAATGTCCCCTGGGAGAGTGGGGGATCACCCTGGTTGAAAACCACTGCTTTAGACCGTCCATGGCCTGGGAAACAAACAGAAGAAACTTTTAAGTGGAGAACGGAAGAAAGCAACATCTTTTGTTTGCCAGTTCTTAACACCAACAAAGTCAGGGACTAGGCACTGGGATCTCTGCTTCATTCACTGTAGAAACCCCAAATGATTCCATACCTGTGATCATCAGGAGAAAGAGGAGAAGCAGCAAAAAGGCCACTGAACTTCTGCATCTTTGCTGCCACGTGCCGATCCCCGTTTGGGTGCACCTCAGGAGTGAAAGCCAAATCACTTGCTGGACCTTAGCTGCAAGGGAGTCCAGGAATACAGTGCTATCTTAGTCCATTTTGTGTTCCTATAAAGGAATCCCTGACGCCGGGCAACTTATAAAGAAAAGAGGTTTATGTAGCTCACGGTTCTGAAGGCTGTGCAAGAAGCACAGTGACGGCGTCTGCTCAGCTTCTGGTGCTGGCTTTTGTGCTGCATCAAAACCTGGCAGAGAAGGTCAAGGGGAAGCAGGCACGTGCCAAGAGAGGCCAAACCCGAGGGGTGTCCTGGCTTTACTAACATAACAACCCACTCTCCCAGGAGCTGGTCTAGTCCCCCTGGATGAGAACTCATTCGCTACCATGAGCAAGAACTCACTACCATGAGAACAGCACCAAGACATTCAGGAGGGATCCACCTCCATGACCCAAACATCTCCCACTAGGCCCCACCTCCCAACGCCACCATTCTGGAGATCAAATTTCAACATGAGATTTCATTGGGACAAACAAACCACATCCAAACCATAGCAGGTGGTCAGCTTTTCACCTCTGCCATGGAGGAAGCCCAGGAGAAGAGTCTGGAATGAACACTGGGCCAGCCAGTCCGTGGGTCGACCCTTTTCCCAAGCCTCAGACTTCCTGATAGTAACTAAGCCTGGAGAAATTGCATTTGGTCTGTGAAAGCTTTTTATTAACAATAGGGCAGTGCTCTCAAAAAGCTTTAAAATGATCATTTTCTTCTTCTCTACAAAAAGAATCAGTATGATTAGAATTAATAGAGAAATACACAGGGCTGACGCTAGACAACTTTTACCAGGACCATCTATGGTCCTTTGCTGTGGATTACAAAATGGGCAATCTATCAATAGAATATTCTTTGAAATTGTGACCTCATGAAAGGTTGACAATAGTTGTTAATGCTTATAGAATGTATGTGCCAGGGACTGTTGTAAGGGCTTTATCTATATTAGTTTATTTAAACCTCCTAACAAATCCCAAAATCAGTTTTTACAGATGAGAAAACTGAGGTCCTGAGACCTTAAGCGTTTTGTCCGAGGTCACCCAACTGGAAAATGGCAGGGCTGGGATCCGAATCCATGGAAATCTGGTTGCAAAGGCTGTTTTCATAACTATGCTATAATTAACTATAAATAAATAGCTAACTATTCAATCAGACATCATCTTATTACCTATAAAAGTTATGCGGTCCTAAGGAATGGGAGAGTTAAATAAACTAATATAGAAAAGAATGCAAGAGTCTGTCAATCACATTTGTATTATTTAAAAGGAAATTGATTACCTGAAATTTATAAATGACATTTTATTATACATATTTGAAGTTTAAAATTAAGTTTGTAAATAGCACCAAATATGAACCCAAATCTCCTTAAAAGTGATTGTTAAAAACTTTTTAGACTTACATATAGAGTAAGATATATAGATTGAACTTAAAATTTAAGGAAGAACTAAATGTCTTGAATTTGTAGCTTTGCACTTGATTTTTAACCAAAAGGCTGAGAAGCAATAAGTTTGTAACTTTAATAAATTGAATATCAATCTTTAAATATCAAAGCAAACTTCTGAAGAATCCTTTCAATACTGAGGCACTCTCCTTGAAGACATTAAAAATAAAAATGCCTCCACCCACCCACCCATACCTGCAAAGTCTCAAATGCAAAGCCACTGAAGAAGTAGCAAAGAGCTTCTCAGTGTCACCAACAGGAAGGCAGATGAATTGATGAAAGGACCGCAACAACCCATGTCCTTTCTTCAGATAAGGACTCTGTGTTTTCCAGTATGAGAGAAAAACAATCAAATGGAATATTCTGATCAATAATGAATTTCGACACTTTTGCACTTCATACTCTGCTCTCTTTTTTCCGACACATTTGGTTGAGTTTCACCACTCAAAGATCAAAACAGCAAAGCAACTCCTAATAGCAATTATGAAGTCAATGTATTTCACAACAGACTCTTCAGTGCGGGGTGTAAACGCTTTTCAGCATGTTTCTTAATCTACTTATGCAAACGCAGCCCTTCAACTTTGAAAACTTCCATTTGAGGACAGGGCTAAATCAATGTAGTGCTCATGAAAAATTCAGAACAAGACTTTATTCATTTGAATTAGAATGTAATTGCTATTTTATTATAATGATTCATATCTATTTTACAGATTCTGGAAACTTCTAACTGTAGAGCTGTTTTTTTATTAGCAAAATAAAGAAATATATTCAATGGAAAAACTATACAATGTAATGAAAATGTTGATATATGAGGATTTCTTCAGTTGTAGACATTAATGTAGTTACGGAATTATATATGGAAACACATACCGATCTCCTCATTGAAATTGTGAACTCACGTTTTATTTGCAGGTGTGTTTTGGTTTCTCTGCTGGAGCCAGGGCTGGCTCTCGGTCCTGCCCTCGTTGGCGTGGAGCAGGCTGTGCAGCAGAGGGGTGGTGCTGTTTCGTGCCACCGCCCTGTCTGGCCTTCAGAATCTTCATCTCTGAAAGGAGGAGATTAAAGATGGCTTTGGAAAAATGTCCTGGCACTCACATGGCATTGTTCTGGAGTTGATTATTCCGAATTTCTCCCTGTTTGTGGTAAACACAGTGGGGAAATTGTAATAACTCCATTCACAACCGTTTTTGCAGGCCCTCTTAGGATAGTGAGGTGGTTTTGCTTCTCAGAGCAAAGCTCTCTAACCCCAGAGAAGATACCGAACTTCAGTTTTCTATCTGCAAAGCGGAGGGACTCATCTCTTCCTCATCGGATTGGGAGAGGAGGCAGTGATGGGGAACTTGCCTCGGAGCCTGACCCAGGGCACGGCGCTCAGTGTGCGGCCACAATGAAGAGCCACCAGGCATCAAGAACAGCACGAAACTGGGTCCTTGCTTAGCAAGAAGGAAAGGTGATTCGAGTCTCTTGTTAGCAATTTCAAGGCTCTTTCTGAAATCCTCTCGCACTTGGTGTTGTCACCCCTTCACCCAACTTCTCTCTAGATAAGGTGCCGAGTATCTCAGTGTTCATTCCTTCCCTGCTCCCCTGCCCTCCAACAAAACCTCTTCATAAGAGGGAGTCTCATAGCCTCTTGATCCAAGCCATTGTTTTATTTCATTTTATTATTTTTCCAGGTTTATTGGGATATAATCAACAGAGAAAAGTCGAATAAATCTAAGGTGTATAACTTGATGCTTTGATATACAGATACATTGTGAAATGGTCACTACAATCAAGCTAATTAACATATCCATCAGCTCACATAGTTGTGTGTGTGTGTGTGTGTGTGTGGTGAGAACACTCACTCTCTTAGCACATGTCAAGGATTCAGTACAGTATTGTTAACTCTAGTCACTAAGCTGTACATAAGATATTCAGAATTTATTCATTTTGCATAACTGAAACTCTGACCCCTTGATTAACATCTCTTGAAAGGGCTACATGGTTTTAGGCCAAAAAAGTGGAGCTTAAATTCCGTATTTCAGGTAGTAGGAAAAAAGTAGGAGAGTCATCTGAGGGTTTCAGACACTAGTCGGAACTCTGGAAATTACACCCACCGTTATTCATCTTCTCCACCTACTTGTAAAACTGGCCCCAGTAGGCCGAGTGGTTTCTGGCACCCTCCTTCCCCCGCAAACTGATTCAGAGGTTAGAGTGACCTCTTTAGAAATGAATTATTCAAGAATGTCAAATCCGTCAGAAGGCATAATTCAAAAATCTTTGGGCATGGGTGGGGTGTGGAGTAATACCAAACAGAATCCTAAGTTTTAATTTGAGCACAGTAACTTTAAAACTTTGGAAAGTAAAAAGGTGCTTGATTTTTGTGGATGTGCGGTGTGTACATATGCGTTTAAGCATGTGTGACTCCGTGTGTGTGTGAGTGGTAAGTACGAGTGTGTGTGAGGTGTGTGGTATGTGTGACTGTGTCTATCATGTGTATGTGCTGTGTGTGACTGTGTGTGTATTGTGTGTATGTGCTGTGTATGACTGTGTGTGTGTGTGAGACTCTGATATATGTGCTGTGTGTGACTGTGCATGTGTATCGTGTGTATGTGCTGTGTGTGTGTATGATTGTATATGTGTGAGACTCTGTGTGTGTGTGTGTGTAGTGTGTGTATGTGGTGCGTGACCGTGTGTGTGTGGTGTGTGCGTGGAGGGTGTTTGACCTCTGCTGGAGCAGCAATTCAGGTGAAGGAAGCCTCCTGTTCAACCACGAAGCAGATTGTTTTCCTCCAAACTCCTCGGACACCGCCGGAGCGCTCAGCCAGGATCCCTGCCTCCGCAATGGAGGGGGAGTTCGTTCCAAATAAACATTGTTTGTCAGGTTCACAGATCCCTGAGAGAAACATGAGTTTGAGTTTCTCTTTAATATAAGTTCCTAAGAAAACTAGTTGAGAACATAACATGAGCTCAGAGTGCCTCAGTGGAGCGAGCTGTCGGATGGAAGGGATCACCGCAGTGTTCGATTCCGTGCAATGCTGGACGTGTCTTCTCTTAGACTTCTCCAGAAGCCATTCGGGCCACGTCAGCAGCATTTCCTTCCCTGGCCAAAGGCCACTTGCTCTTCCTCCTCTGGCTTTCTTTCTGCGCCATGGCCTGTCGTTCCAGGTATTGCTAATCCAGCACATGCGGCCACGATCCCATGCCCTCAGGCTGGGCCCTGCCAGGTGGGGTATGTTACTGTCTAACGCTAAGAAAACGGGGAGTTCTGGAGCCAGCAGAGGGAGCTTTCTGTCCAAATTGGAACTGCTTTCAAATTTGCAGCACAGATTCATATTCTCCTTTTAAAACTTTAGGAGGAATTTGCAGGCAGCCTGGCTTTGTGCATTGAATGGCATTAGAATTCCACATATGAGGCGTACATTTAATGTTTCTCATGAGTGCCTTCCACGGCTGAGTTTGCCACCGATGGAGAATGCCTAAAATGCTCCTGCATGTTGATCTCAGGTTGATTTTCTGAATCCTGTTTCACCCTCCTGCCCTCGCTGTAAAGCCGTGGTGGGAGACTGGACTCTCCATGAACTTTCTTGTTCTTTGTTCCTTCATTTGTAAAACCAGGCTGCTACGACCATGTGGTAGAATAAACAATGACCTCAGCGACGTAATACATCTCAGTGCTAAAGCCGAAACCGGATCAGAGAATAACAGCATCTCAAAGCTGGAAAGAGACGGGGTAGTGCAGCACTTGATCCAAGCCCGCGTCTGAGCAGGCAGAAAAGCTTCCAGGAAGGGAGGGCAATTTTCACAGGGCGGGGGTTCCAGGACTTGCGATTGTAGCCTGTTGTCCCATGTGTTGGGTTTCTGCAGCGTGTGTGTGTGACTCTGAGGACCCACATTTTTTAGCTCCAGGGCAATGAGAAATGAGCTATCTGATTGGCTTATGATGGAACTCAGGGGCTTCCACTGAAACAACACCATTCCAAACAGCAGCCGCAATGGTCAACCTCATTCCGTTTCTATTCTGCAGAATTCACATTTATGTGATCATTCATTCGACAAATCCACTTTGAGCTCTTCCCATGTGTCTGTGCCTGTGCCACCTAGTGCGGCTGGAGCCACACAGCAAGCCCGGCCTGTGACAGCTTGCAAGCAGTGCTGGGCCCAATGCAGGCAGTTTGACCTTCTTTTATGTTCTCCTCCTTTCATTTCCACGGGTCGGGTGTTCTGAGTCTCCACACTGCACTCTGATGCCTACAGAGTTACTGTTTCATTTGCTTTCAGTGCTCCCACAGGGGTGATTTCCCAAACATTCCCAACTCTCTGCCTTGCAGGCCCGTGGGAGGTTTGCACTTCCTGGCCCACTGGAGTGGAGTGGGGCCACGTGACTGGTTCTGGCCAGTGACCCGTTAGTGTGATGCGTTTCAGTTCTAGGTCAGAACACCTAGTCCTGGTTCCATACCCCTCAGACAAGGGCTCCAGAGAAGGGATGGTGGCTGTCCCTCAGCCTGGTCCCCTAAGCGACTGCCATGAGCAGAGCCCCTTGCTGACCCTCAAGGGCTATGTGCTCTGAGTGAGAAACCAACCACTGGCTGTTTCCTACAAGGAGCCCATCCCAGCTGATTGTCTCATTCAGAACGTAGCAGTTGGGTTTCTGCTGTATTTGGGCTAATCACCAGCCCAAAACAAATAAATATTTATTTATTCATTAATTCTATAGGTACGGTACCCAGTGCCTTCTGTGTGTCAGGCACAGTTCTGGATAGTCAGCTGTGAACACAGAGTCAACAATCTGCCCCCCTCGAACTTACCTTGCAGTAGAGAAGAAGAGGTGTGATTACACTGAACAAGGAACAAGGAAAACAAGCAGAAAATAAAAACAAAAACACACAGTCCAGTGGGCTTTGCCATTGATGAGAACCCTCCTGATACATCCTGACATTTCAGAGTCCTACTCAGGAGACTCACAGATGACAACACCAGGAAGCCCAAAGTGTCATCCATCTGGATAATGCTGAAAGGGAACATAAAATCCCAGAAAAAGCCCAGAGCATATGCACTTGCGAGGGACCACAGATGATGCTTCAAGACTGCTTGTCAGGGGAAGGAAGCAGTGTGGCCATCCCAAATCGGCTGCATAGAATTCTAAGACTGAGGGACTTCTTTCTATTCCTCTGCTCTCCCCAACTCCCGCTCCCCCTCAGCTCAATCTACCCTTTTCTTTTGCTGCATGGGCAGGGTCAGGAGTTAGTAGCAAATAAAAAGCCCAGTGGTCTCGGGAGGAGTGGGGGGACCATCTGTGAGAAACGTGGGATGTCCCCTTCCCCTTTCCCCCTCAACCTCAAGGACAGCAAGAACAATTTAGCATCAGCTTCAAGCAGAATTCCAGCCCTCTGCTGTCTAGTTTATGTGGTCCTTCCCTCTACGAGCCTCAGTCTCTTCCTCTAAAATGGAGACAATAGCTGTCTTAGTATCACTGTGGAGGCGAGAGGCCATGTGAGGAGTACACAGCACGTACAAAACACTTACTGGTAGTCATTATTTTGTGACAGTAGAAAGTTTTTCTCTAAGTGTGTTGGAATCTACTTTCTACTTCCTTACTCCTGAAGAGGATGGGAGGAGAGGAGCTCATGTTGTCATCCACCTCCAAATAAGAACGACGCACATTGGTCCGCACAATACTCCCCTTTGCTGTTAGGCTGCTATGATTACTTCTTGAGAGATCTGCTTCCTAGGGAACATCAACTTTTATATTTCAAATAAAGAAACATCTACGAGAATGGATGTCTGATTGAGTATCAACAGGGTGAGTTTTTAAATACCTGGATTATGGGGATTCTAAATGCTAAGTTCTGGAGTGGTATTTAGAATTCATGAATTAAGAAATACTTCTAGTGGTGTTTATTAGTTGGTATTTTAGGGAACTAAACATCTAGTGGAAATATTTAGGCCTATTCCATCTGTGGTTGTGAACTCCAGAGGACCGACTTAAGCCTGGGAGTTGTGAACTCGTGAATGCTCCTCTGTGCTGAATTCCAGTAGACCTGTGGGCTGCCCTTTCTCAAGAACTCAGACTGGTTCTTTTGCTTATTGTGTAGAAGAGATAGCCTGAAATTCAACTCCCTAAGCAAGCATCCATCTGATCAGGGTCCATGGCAGTTTTATGCATGGAAACAACCCTGACTGTTGGTTTCTTTTTTTAGTGGGTTGGTTAAAGAATGATGGCAACTTGGGCACATTAGGCTGTACAAGACCTATTTCTTTCTAGAAAATGGGTTCTTGTTTTACATATGCCAGGAGACCACATGTAGGTGTTGGCATTTGGTATTTAGATAATAGATAATAAAAGATACTAAATCAAGTCAATGCTCGTTGCCATCACTCTAATGGAGTGTTGGACATTATTGCAATAATGTCCTTAAAATAACAGAGTAAAAAATGAAAAAATCCTCCAACCACAGCTAGTTAACTTCCTTAATATAAAAATGTAGGTTCTTTTTTTATTAGGCTACAAAACTATTTCAAGCAAATGAAAACCAAATGTGTACCCAAAAAAGAGCCCATGTGTATTTTCAAACTGTTTATACCTCAATGGTCCATGCCTTTGGGCTCTGGAGCAAAGAGTGGCCAAGTCTCCCTCTTTCTTTTGTGCCTTTAGGAGAGAATAAAATACATGGCTATTGAGAACATGCTGTGTCATCGTAGTAAACAAACAATGTACCAAAATAGCCCCAAACATTTTGAACAGAACCATTTTAATATTAGGTTAAAAACTACCAAAATAGTAAATACATGATCATTAAGCTCCAGATATTATGGAAGAGAACATTTCTTTATATAGGGAGATAAGACTTATTTTTTAATGGTCCTGAAATTTGAATATCTCTGATTTCTCCAAGTCTGATGAGCAAGACCTGTGGATCTCTTAATCACTAATGCAAATGGAATTTAATGCTCTAAAATTAAAATTTTACCTTTAAATCTATAAGGACTTTTTTATACCCAGAAGATACATGGAATAAGACATGAATGAGAATATGACCCGGACAGCAAATAGTCAAGGAGACAAATTAGATCCTACAAACGCACACGCACATCAATGCCTGCACTCACGTACCTGTGTCCTCAAGCACAGACACCCCCTGTAGGGGTAAGTTCACATTATGTCAAACATTGGAGAGGTTAACATTTTTATGTCCAAAATTGACAAAAATTGCATTTAATGGCAAATGTTTTGAAGGAAGTTTCTTTAATTTCCTTATGTATTACTTTTTGAGTCCTCCGTGCTCTCTTTTACAAGACTGGATTCACATGATGCTATCTTCTTGGCAAGTGAGGCTGCCGTGGCGAACGCAGTGTCATCAGTAAAGGAGAATTAAATGCCCCGTTGTGTATGGGCAGAGCAGGCCTGGCCACAATCCAGCATGAGCCTTCCCTGTCCTCGGTATTTATTAGACTTCGCATTACCCTTGTTCACATTCATCTTAATAACAGCTAAAAGAGGTGCCAAAGAATAGATTTGTTGAATACTTGACGCCTGTTTTTCTCGCCATTAAAGCATCAGCTCTGATTAGGAGAAGCACTACATCCAGCAGGAACCAGAGCCTGTAGTGGCATTTGGTGGGGAATTTCAAATGCACAGATGTGATCTCTGAGCAATGGAAAATCAAATGAGCTGAAGTTGGACGAAACCAGATGCAGAGCCTCCAAGCTCAACCAAATGAGTTGCAAAGAAGCAGTTGTTCTGCGGAGGTAAAGTGATCCAAGAGTTATACATCTGATGGTGAATTAAACAGGACTTACCCAGCCCATGCAATGCATCATCTTGAAGTTAACATCTCTGCTTCCCTAAGATGAAGAAATCATCTCAGCACAAGTGCTTTAATGGGATGTAAAGAGGATAATAATTTGTCATAGCCTTAGAGATGCAGCATCTGAATGGGTCCAGATTTTGGACGGTACTCACACTAGAGGCTTATCTGCTCTGCGTACCACTTCACTCAGAGGTTGTATAATTCAAGGGAAATCATTCGTGCTCATCCCCAATTTTTAAACCAGAAAGACAGTGTTTTCCCAGTAGAGTCTACTCTACCTCCTTGATATGAATGTTCCAGAGAACCAACTTTGTTTTCAGGGGATCACTTATATTAAGTCTTGGGTTGGAACAAACATTTTGAGGGCACTGTCACACAGCCTTATGAACTGCTCCCTGCTCCGTCACAGATACAGCTTTCTAGAAAGCAAACTCTCAGGCCCCAGCACAAATAGCCCATCTCACTTGACTTGGCATAACTTTACCTGTTCTATCATAGTGTCAATGAATAAAGACCCACAATACTTCTATTTGTTCCCTCTGCATTTATCTTTTTCAGTTCAACGTCCTTTCATGATATGTTAAAAATCCCATTGACTATGGGTCCCAAAAGCATTTAATTCAACCTGTGCAGTATGGATTCAGGGTAGCTTCTGCCTATGGGCGGCTCCTTCCCAACTCCAGAAGGTGTTATCCTTAAATCTGACCTCTCATCAAGAGTTTGAAAATCTAGTGCTCTTTGGATTTGCAGCCCAAGGGAAGTGAATAAACATCTTGATAATTAAAAGGAAGGCTATTATGAAGAAGTCATGATATATTAATAACTATTTTGAAACTGATGCATTGATTTTAAATTTAAATCATTTTAAATCTAAGGTGTTCAGAATGAGGCGGCTTTTGGATTCTTCAAGAAGAGATCTCTACTGGAGAAGAATGAAAACTTTAAAGCTTGAAGAACTCGATGACTGTGGGATTTAACCCTACTCATCAGGAAGAGCATGGAGGTGGGGGCGAGGAGTGAGGAGAGTGTTCCTGTGAACACTCAGGGAAATAAAAATCGCAAGTGGGTTGAACAGAAGGCAACGGAATGTGAGGAAAGGAAGAAGCTGTTTTCCCTTTGTTTCTATTTCTGATCTGGCAAGGGAGCTGATTCCTAGTGAGGAAGGGGCAAGGGGAAACGTACTTTAAGGCCTTCTTTGCATTTTGCCATTTGTTGATAAAGACGAGCTGTAATATAAAGACATTCACATGCATTATAATTGCATACTTCAGAGAAAGCCCTGAGCCAGCTTAGTTTAAAAATTTAGGTAATGCACATACATTGTTTAGTAAAACTCTACAGAGGCTTAAGATGAAAAGTACCTGTCTTCTTCCCAACTTTCTCCTTCCCAAGGCCTGTCCTTCAGGGGCAACCACTCTTGATCCTTATTATTTGGGGACTGCTCACATTTCTAAATAATACGATTTTATGCTGATAATTGTACTGATACTATGAGCTTATATTGCTCTTTCTTATTGACTTTGGACATCGTGCATTGCTTTCCAGTTACTTGTGTGATAGATGAGTTTTTAATTTTCTTACACCTTTTCTCTTCCAATGTGTTTTTTATTGTTTATCTTTTTGTATGCATTTTTGTTTATTTTCTTTAATTAAACTTTTATTTTGAGATAATTGTACATTTACATGCAATTGTGAGAAATAATGCAGAGCTATCTCATGTACTCTTCATTTTGTGTCCCCCATTGGTGATGTCTTGCAAAGGTATAGTCCAGTATCATAGCCAGGATGGTACGTTGATGTAGTCAGGACACAGAGCACCACATCGCCACAAGGACCCCTCACGTTGCCTTTTCACGGCCACACTGCTGCCTTCTCATCCCTAGCTCCTTCTTAACCTGGCAGCCACTATGCTGTGCTCCATTTCTATATTTTTGTCATTCCAAGAATGTTATAGAAAGGAAATTGTACAGTATGTAACTTGGAATTGGCATTCCAAGTTTGGAATTGGCATTTTTTTTCATTCAGCATAAATCTGGGGAGAGTCATCCAGGGTTTTGCAAGTATCTATAGTTTGTTCCTTTTATTGCTGAGTAGTATTCCAAGTTATGGCTTTACCACGGTGTATTTAGTGATTCACCCATCCAGGGACTTCTGGGTAGTTTTCAGTTTTTGACAATTATGAATAATGTTGCTGTAACATTCAAGTACAGTTTTTTATGCCAATATAAGTTTTAATTTCTCTAAGATAAATGAAAGAAGTGCAATTGCTGGATTGTATGGCAGTTACATATTTAGTTTTAAAGAAACTGCTCAATTATTTTTTTTTTGTTTTGTTTTTTGTTTTTTTGAGACAGAGTCTCACTTTGTTGCCCAGGCTAGAGTGAGTGCCATGGCGTCAGCCTAGCTCACAGCAACCTCAAACTCCCGGGCTCAAGCGATCCTACTGCCTCAGCCTCCCAAGTAGCTGGGACTACAGGCATGCGCCACCATGCCCGGCTAATTTTTTCTATATATTTTTAGCTGTCCAATTAATTTCTTTCTATTTTTGGTAGAGATGGGGTCTCGCTCTTGCTCAGGC
>CAUYSK010092080.1:0-12254 GCA_963575035.1 Avahi laniger
CTGTAGTCCCAGCTACTCAGGAGGCTGAGGCAGTAGGATCGCTTGAGCCCAGGAGTCTGAGGTTGCTGTGAGCTAGGCTGACGCCACGGCACTCACTCTAGCCCGGGCAAAAGAGTGAGACTCTGTCTCAAAAAAAAAAAAAAAAAGGATAAATGTCTAGAGGTAAACGGAACTGAGAACACGTGGAGTTAACGGTTTTGAATTCACGTGGATAGTTTTCAATGTTTGACTATTTTATCAGCAAGGTGGTTATGACTTGCTGAAGTTTGGGAAAACCCTTTTCCGACAGGATGTAAAGGACTCTGACTCAGAGCAGAAGACGTGGGTCCAGGTCTTCCCTCCGCCGAGCCGGCCACTGGCCCGAGCCTCAATTTCCCGCCCGTTTCACAACACGCGATTCACGCCACTGCCTTGCGGGATCGCTCCAAGATCCTGTGGCCAAATATATGTGAAGGTGCCTTATAAATTATGTGCCAGTTAATTACCAGCCTGACACACTTATACCTCATAATAGCATCAAGAGACCCATTCTTAGATGTTAAAGTCAATACTGTAGAGATTGAAACAAATGTCAGAAAACCTTGAATCTGATGAACTTCTTCTTCCAGGAGTGAAGTCCGGAGAGATAGATTTGCTTAAGGGCTTCATGGCTCAGCTGCAGGTCGATGCCTTCCGGAGTGACCGTGAACTGAAAGGCCACGGCTTGGTGAGCCTCTGCCATCTTCAGCGATGACCTGGAAGGTGAAGAGCGTGTTACTAGATATTGGGAGGACCCTCGTATGGAAGCTTGTTCATTCTGGATTCAAGTTTCGACTTTTCATTAACGGAGCCGATGCCGGCACCACACTTGGCACCCACGTGCCTGTCCCGCACAGTACAGACAGTTGCCGCCTCTGCTTCGGAGCCCCCAACCCCCTGGCCACCGCCCCAAAACCAAACCTCCCAGCCAGCGTCCCAGGCCACACCCACGGATGCAAGCTTAGCAACTTGCACAGCAGAGACAAATTCCCTTTCTCCGCCAGCTCCCTGGAAACCCAAAGCCCCGGCCAGTGAGTCCACAACAGCCCAGGACCCCTGGTCTTCAGGTGGGAACACCAGACCTGCACCACACGCCTTGGCCTCTGGCGGCGTGCAGCTGATGTTCTGATAACCGTTTTAGGGTTTCAGACAGCACCGTAAAGACCACAAAAATCACATGCCCAGAACCCTCTAGAATGGGCGTCCACAGGACGGAGCTTCCTCCTCAGAGGCCGTGGCTGAGATCACACTTCCTTGGGCAACCCCAGGGCTGAGCAGCGTTGGCAGCACTTTACCCCGTCCCCAAGCACAGCACTCCCGGGCCAGCTTCCCCGCCCAGCAAAACAAGCTGCTTTGGCAAATCTGCAGGTTATTCTTGTCTCCCCTCCCCTCCCAGTTGTCTCCCTTCGCAGACTCTGCCGCACCTGCTCAGCACACCTAGGAGCACCAAGCCTTGAGCCCCTCCTGCCCGCCCCATGGCGTGCGACCTCCATGCCTTCCTACACTGTACTCGTTGGACGCAAAGAAAGCTAAGAGAAAAAAACCATCAAGAACCGTAATAAAAATCCAAAGTCATGTGTTCTCACTTGTGGGCTTTCCTGTTTTTACCCTCGATGCCCACTGAAGGCCACATGCGGGACCTGTTAAAACTGGTGGGTGTCACAGTTCCAAAGAGCCCCAGCCACAGAAGTCAAGCTCACTTGGTCCCCAGCCAGCCGAGACACAGAGAGATCCCTCGGGCAGCCCTGGAGCAGCACCCACCTTGCACTCCTCTGTCCACTCAATGAACACTTGCCACCGGCCTCCAAAGCGCAAGCCGGCAGGTGCAGCCCCTCTGCCCCCCGCAGCGTGGACGGCGAGGCCAAGAGCAAGCAAACAAGTAAAGCATAGGCAGCACTCGGGGTGCAGAAGAGGAGGGGGTCTTGGGGGGACCTCCTGGGTGATGCTGAAGCCCAGGACAGGCACCGGCCAAGGGCAGAGCAAACAAGTCCTTTAAGCCCAGGGTGACGTGGAGGCAGGGAAGGGGCTCAGCGGGGGCCGTGAGCAAGACTGGCAGGCTAGGGCCAAGGGCAGGGGGCCAGGTGTGGAGAGGAAGGCAGCGGCTGGCATCCAAGGGCTTCAAGGAAGGGCACCCGCTTCTAGTTCTGCCCTAAAGACCGTGCCGGATCGAACGTGGATAAGGGTGGGGAAGCCGAGGCGGCTTCCAGAAGAGTGGATGGGCCTGGCCCACGATAGCGACAGATGGTGGGAGGACGACCCGCAGGAGACAGGCTTCGCTTCGGCGGCACCTCGGGCTGGGCGTGCTGATGGAAGGGACCCTCGGGCTTCTGGCCTGAACCATTCACTCAGTGGAGCCACTTAGTGACCCGGGAAAGTCTCAGTGAGGGAAGGGGACGGGCTGGGGGTGGAAGCCGAGAATTCACATGTGGACCCGCTACAGAGAAATGTCAGCAGGGGCATCCAGGTGGAGATGCGGAAGGAAAGAGACGGGGGACTGTCAGCGGACTGTCACAGAACCGAGCTCTGCTCTGATGACTTTGAAAGAAGAGTAAGTCAGCAAACCCACCTCCCACTAGGTTACGACCTGAGCTTACGGCACTTTGCAAAGCATCCGACAATATTTCCATGTTACTTAGTGGGTGCGGGGCAAACTCCACGGCCTGGCTAATTTTGAAGAAATAGATCCCATTTTCGAAAGCAACAGGATCACCAAGCAAACGCTTGCGACAGATGAATGTACACTGTAGAAGAGGACAGAGCGAACAGCTCTGAATCCACTGCTCGGAAAAGCTGTCCCGGCAGCTCTAAGCCTGCCCCTGTCTCACGGTTAACTCTTAAGCCCCCCCTCCAATTAAAGCCTTCGCAGTAAACATGCGGCAGGCGTCACAGACGAGAGCGCTGCACAGCGGGCATCGTGGCAAATAAAATGACGTGGCGGCTACCCTTCCCCTTTCAGTGATGTACTGGGTTCCAGGGGCTTTATAGAGAGCATGAGGGATTAATGGCAGAAGATTAAACACAGTGTTTGCAGCCAACTCTATCCAAAGGTATGCATCCATGTTTGTTCAGAAATCTCCCCTCTGCTAGGGAGTCAGACACACTGAGAATACGTACAGCATCCTTCCCAGGAGAAAACGCCCTTGGTAGAGCTACCTGAATTTAACAAAGGATTTGCTTCTTTTGGCTGGTTCAGAGTAAACCCAAGAGTGCTCAATGCCCCTAAAATGGACAATTTGTTTTTCTAGTTGGTTGTGGTAGCAGAGACGGGCTGTCCTGAACCAGCCGCTCCCTCTTAGAGGCAGAGGCAGTAATTAGTGAACGGACAAGGGGCTGAGAAGCTCCCTGTGCAAACCTAATGGGTGAAAATCCCACCCTCAATCCTAGTATCCGCAGCCCGATGCTTAAAAGCATTTATACAGTAGCACCCCACCCCAGTCCGTGGTTTTGCTTTCTGCTGTCGCAGTTACTCATGGTCAGCTGAAGTCTGAAAATACTAAACGGGAAATTCCAGAAATAAACAATTTGTCAATTTAAAATTGCACACCATTCTAAGAAGCGTGATGAAATCTCGCACTGTCTTGCTCCCCCCCACCTGGGAAGGAATCATCCCTTTGCCCAGAGTATCCACGCTGTACCTGCCACTCGCCTGTTACCACACAGGGAAAAGCAGCATATACAGTTGTCTCTCTGTATCCGACGGGGATTAGTGCCAGGACCCAAAGATACCGACGTCCATGGGTGCTCAGGTCCCTTATATGAAATGGCACGGTACTAATATTTGCATATAACCTATGCACATCCTCCCTACACTTTAAGTCACCTCTAGATGATTTATAATACCTAATACATTCTAAACACTATGCAAATAGTTACACTGTAGATTTAAATCTGCATTATTTTTATTGTTGTATTGTTATTTTTTGCAGCATTTTTTTCCCCAAAATATTCTCAATGCTTGGTTGGCTGAATCTGCAGATGTGGAGCCCACGGGTACAGAGAGCTGACTGTATAGAGTGCAGTGGTATCCGAGGTTTCAGGCATCCATGGGGGTCTTGGAACACATCCCCCAAGGATGGGGAGGCACTGTAGTTATAATACTGCCTCCTGTGCCCATCGGCGAGTGCAAATCTGAATCCTTGTACAACACCACTTCGCACCCAGTCGAAAGCTAGAATCAAAAAGATGCAAGACAGCAAGTGTTGGTGAGGATGTGGAAAAATCCAAATTCTCACACACGGCTCGTGGGAATGTAAAATGGTGCAGCCACGCTGGCCAATGTCCAGCAGTCCCTCGAAAGGTTAAACACAGAGTTAGCACAGGACCCGGCAATTCCACTCCTAGGTATCTACCCAGGAGAAGCGAAACATGTATCCACACAAAAACTTGCACCCAGATGTCCACAGCAACGTTACTCATAATAGCCAAAAGGTGGCACTATGTCCTCCCACTGATGAATGGATAAACAAAATGTGGTCTATCCACACAACAGAATGTTATTCAGCCATAAAAAGGGACACCAAGGACTGACACCTGCTACAACGTGGCTCCCCTTGAAGACGTGTCACTGAGTGAGAGGGGCCAGACACCAAAGGCTGCACATCGCACGACGCCATTTACCCGAAACGTCCTGAACAGACACGTCTACAGAGATGGAAAGTGGACTGGCGGCGGCCAGGGGCTGGGGGCAGATGGGAAGATTGGGAGGCGACAGCAAAGCAGCCGGGAGCTCTTTTCAGGGTTATGAAAATGTTCCAAGATGCATGGTGGGGACGGTTGTGACTGTGCTAAGAACCAGTGAAGTTCGCACTTCAGATGGGTGGATTGCGTGGGGCGTGAATTACACCTCATAGAAGCTGTTACCAAAAATACGCTGTCTCACGAAACCGAAGTGTTGTCTATTAACAAATGCGCAATCCAAGGGGGGCCGGGTACGTCACCTCTCCTTGCTCCCCCGTCCTGCCCACCACCGCGCTCTGTTACAGCTGTTACCTCATGAATATTTTTTAGGTGTTACAGATGATATTGTGGCTATTTCTCAAAAGATGTATCTTTTAGTGATACAAACTAAAATATTAATAAATGCAATTTTGTCTCTATCGCCTCTGGGATCTGCTTCTCCGTCGTCTGGGGTTGGGGTGGATGAATCGGCCATGTGTGGCAATGGCCACGCCAAGTCCGTTGGGCCCGGCCCCCTTCTGCGTGTGTCTGAGATCTCCCAATTTCTTACACCGCGTTTAACGAAATGGGACATTTGTCCGCTGCCATCGGCGCCAGACCTGTCACGTGTGCAGAGCTCCCCAGACACACTCCCTGTGCTCCCAGGTGCACACCTCGCCCGTAACCGGCGGCTCGGCGTTGAGAAATGGCCGCACGCCCGGACTGCAGCCAGGAAGGACAACCAGGAGAGCCAGAGGTTTCCGGGGCCAGAGTGCTTGGAGAGGCGAGGCAAGGTGAGAGGTGAGGTGAGCCACCTGTGGCCCTGGTTTAGGTACTGACAACAGGGGCTGATCCCAGGGGTGAGCACCCCATTGCTGTGAGCACCACGCAGGGGGCAGCCTGGGACATGGAGACAGGGTGAGGAGCAGGGCCGCCTTCCAATGCCAAGGATGCCCTGCTGCCTCTCAGTTTGCAGGGTTTCAGGCCAGGGAGCGGAGGAGGGAGGGCAAGAGGCCGGCCCCAGCTCCCCTGGCCTGGTCCACACTCGCCACAATGTGGAAATACCTGAACAGTCAGCATCCTTGACCCACCCAACAGGGTTTTTATGTCCCTGGTGTAAAAACAACAAAAAAGGAAAAGCAAGTACTGTGAGCTGCCCTCCCCCGCATTCTCCCCACCACCACCCTCTCACAGGTGGTATCTGCTGGGCAGGGGGCCACGCCCTTGCCCACGTGTCCTACCTTTCACCCAGGTGGGTGTGGATGCAGCTTGGTGACCTCTACCACCTCCAGTCACAGCAAACAGCAGCCAGAGTGACAAAGACACAGCCCCTGTGGCTTCCGAACACTGACCCTGGCTGGTAGGTGCCCCCGGCTAGCAGGTGCTGGCCAGCTCCAGGGTGGGCTCACTCATTCCCCAGTAGGACAGAGGGTTCCTAATGTCTCTAAAACTGAGGGACTCCACCCTCAGATGCAAACAGTACAGGAACCCTAACCAGATTAAGCCATTCACACCCTCCCTCCTCCTTCCTGGCCCCCACCAGAGTCTGAAAACTTCTGAGAGGCAGCTCATTTCCTGCTCTGACCATTCCTGACAACAGAAAGCCACCAGTTCCTCGGTTCCTTGGCTGCCCTCCGCACAAAGCTTACAGCAAAGAGCATCCTCACCAAGATGTGGGGCCTCTCCCGGATCTGCGGCCCCAGGGTGCTGGCTTAAGTGCCTGGACAGAGGGCCACAGGCTCCGCCCACCCACCTGCAAACAGCCTGTGCCAGGAAGGCAGGTGAGCAGCTGAGACTGGGGGCAGGGACAAGCCCAGGCAGGAGGGCACAGAGCTGGCGGAGCCCAGCTCACCTGGGGCACTCTAGAGCGTTGGAACAGGGTATTTTAATGGGAAGATCCTCAGAGGAAGAGCTCAGAGTGGCAGCAGACACCCCCTGGTCCTCTGGGGGAGCATCCCTCATCTCCACCTGGCCTGCCTACTCTGCCCACGTCCAGCCGCTCAGGATGCTGGTCGTGTCCTCTTTGTCCTCACTGAGGCCCGGCCTGCCATCAGCACCCTGTACCCCTGTCTACCATGTCAGCCCTCCCAGGGGGTCTGAGTGTCCGGCCCACCCTGGGCCTGGCCAGGGGCTGCCCCGAGAGGGAGGCACACCGGCCACTTTGTCTTGTGCTCCTTCCACTCCTGTGTGTCCGGAGGTGCCACTTCTTTGCTACAGCAGGTGCTCTGACCTGCGGGGGAGGCCCTGCCTGGGCTCACCGCCTCCTCTCCCACCCTCCTTTCAGTAAGGGTAAGAGGCCAGGGACGCCCCACGTGCTCGGCTCCAACTCTCCTTCCCGGGAGGCCTCCTTGGAGTCCCAAGCACGCCCTGCCAGGCTGGGCACCCAGGCTGGGCACTCCAGCATGCCGGGAAAGGGCCGTCGGGCCAGCTGGCCGGGCCTGTGCAGCGGGAGGCTGAGCCTGTATCTGGATCCAGGCCACCTACACCGGGCAGCCTCCTTCCTTTGTAAGACAAGAACTGATAGTAGAAGAATGTACTTTGTTTTATGTGGAACAAAACCTGTTTTAAGATTAGAAAAATGTGTTCTCTTTGAATCTAACTAATGCCATTTGCTTCTGTAACCATGCTTGCTTTAGTTGTTAGTCAAACATAGTTAACCAAAAAAAAACCAGGGCAGGAGTAACTCTATAACAGGCTGAACTTCCTAGAGTAGGCCTAAGTTTCGGTTCCCACCCACCCCTCCAACGCAGAACAAAGCAGGAGCCGGTCCAAAAATTGAAAATCCCGGGGCTTAGGGCCACCCAATCAGGAGCCAAAACAATCCTCCACCTTCCAAGAAACCAATGGACTAAGGGGGGGAGGGGAGATGGTGTGCCTAGCGTGTCCTATGAACGTTGCCTGTCGTGCGCCACCAGTGCGTCACGTGCAAAAAAGGTATAAAAGCTTTACCTGGGCTCCAGGGGAGGGTCCTGGTCCATAGGGAGGCCACTGCGTTGGTGCTCCAGGACTGGACCCTGGCTGGAGCTAGCAAATAAACTCCTTTGCCATTTGCATCCTCGGTAACTCTGCCTCTCTGTTCCTGGGGCCGAGGGGCACTGGATCTAACACAATGACGCAGAGAGAGAGACTGAGCGGCGTGAGCAGTGCGAACGCTCTGCATCTCTTGCCAGGAAAAAATGTGAGGCTCCACAGCCAGGCAGGCAGTGCGGATTCTGCTCTCTGGAGAGCTCCTGCGCCCGCCCAGGAGTGCAACCCTGCGTAAGCAGCCTCCGACAGACTCCACCTACCCAGCTGGATTCGTCTGGGTCATTCCTCCAGCTCTTGGCGCCCTCTCAGTTTGGAGGTCAGTTTTTCTATACCGTTCCAGAGTTTCCCCCAAACAAGGAGGGACATTACCTTCAACGCCCTGAGGGAGAACTGCAGGTTTCTCTGCTGTAAAGATGCTGTTTTTTCCTTTCCATACCCTATTTTTTAGAAGCCAGCTCACAGCCCAGGGTAGGGGAGTTAAGCTCTACCTCCTGGAGGGAGAAGTATCAAAGACTGGATGGACGTACATCGAAAGTCCCACAGTAAAGAAAAAATACTTTGGAGGCTGCGCAAGTATCCTGTTTCACCTTAAAGCTTCACTCAGTTCTTCAGCTTTTCTCAAGCACAGCCAGCAGGTCCCTGTCTCGGGCAACTTGCCTGGATGCCCTCCCACGGGGGACAGCAGTCCTCTCCCCGCTTCCTGCTGCCTGTGCTCTCAGCTTTGTCTGAACAGCACACGGCACCGCCCACCCTCTGGCCACCTTCCTCTTTCCTGGTAGCATTAGCCAGCTCCCACCGCAGTTACCTGCTGCGGACTCTCCACCCCTCCCGCCCTGCCTCAGGAGCAGCCTCAGCTCCGTGGGGAAGGGCGTCGCTGTGACCCTCCTGCTCTGCAGAGTGCCTGCGACCAAGCCTGATAAACGTTTGCTGAATGAAAAAATGGAGAGCAGGACTATTTGGAATCAAGTGATCCTAAGATTATAATTTGTATTCATGTTCACTGGTGTTTCTTGTCATTTTAAAACCTTAGCCTATTATCCAACCAACATTCGGGGACCTACTTAAGCCTGCTACACGCAGTGCGAGCATGGAGGGAGAACGGGAAAATCATGATGAATAAACATGACCTTTGCTCTTGGCTCTTCTCGTGTCTACATGCACAGGCCTTCCCCATGTTGTAAGTGACAAAGGTCATCACGGACAAAACTCCAAATGCTACCGGAACAAAGGAAAAACAACTAGTAAGTCCACCCGCATAGACCAAGGATGATCTCTTGGGTGGAGCCGCGGTTTTAGAATGAATTGGCCACTTAGAGAAGAGAGTGGAGGGTGAATGGGAGAGGAAATCTGGGCAGTCACACGAGGCATGGAGTGGAGGAACACGGGAGCAACTGTCGTGATGGGAGCCAGCTCTGGGTTCCCGTGCAGACAACCTGCACAGTTGCATAAGGTCGGGCTCTCAGAGGCGCATGTGCTTGGCTTCATTTTTTTTTTTTTTTTTTTTGAGACCGAGTCTCACTCTTTTTGCCCGGGCTAGAGTGCCATGATGTCAGCCTAGCTCACAGCAACCTCACACTCCTGGGCTCAAGCGATCCTTCTGTCTCAGCCTCCCGAGTAGCTGGGACTACAGGCATGCGCCACCATGCCCTGCTAATTTTTTCTATATATTTTTAATTGTCCAGATAATTTCTTTCTATTTTTAGTAGAGATGGGGTCTTGCTCTTGCTCAGGCTGGTCTCGAACTCCTGAGCGCAAACGATCCTCCCGCCTCGGCCTCCCAGAGAGCTAGGATTACAGGCGTGAGCCACCGCGTCCGGCCTTTTGCTGTCACTGGTTCGAAATTCTTGATAATTTTATCTTTGAACCTTCGTTTTGTAAGTGAGGTGCGATGGAAGGGCGGTGCGTGCGCCTGCGCAGAGGCGATGGGGCTGTTCTTGCAGCCTCCCCGGCATGTAGCATCCATGACGCCTCTGGAGCGCAGAACTCCAGTGGCCCCCCGACGCGGGCGGGACGGGGTCAAGTTCAGTGAGGAGCAGGTGACCAGGTGGGCAGGTGAGCGTGGCAGCCGCGAGAGGCCACGCTTTCCCTGTGAACCAGAACTGCGTTGGCTGCACAAAGAGGCGTGCAGCCCGGACCTGTCCTCCCTTCCTTGCTCGTGGTCGTCCCTGTATTAGCTGAAGGGAACTACAGGGCAGTCCGCAGCTGTTTTTCCTTTCAGCTCTTCCTTACTCGTGTGTCAGCCAAAGATACAGTGTCTATAGAATGTTCACGTGTCAAGAAGCAAAATAGAAACAATTGAGTTCGTTTCATGCAGTGTTTCTGCTATTCTCTTGAAATGCGTAGTTGTGCACAAGCTACCAAACGCGAATTGTGTCATTTCAGTGATTCTGCATGAAAGTTAAATGCTTTTACATCTGCATTTAAAGCTGGCATGGCACAATATAAAGATGAATGGTAAAATTCGTGCTAATACTAAAATTTTAAATTTTTCTTTACTTAAAACTATACTGAATGCCAAAAAAGAAAAAAGACAAGTCCATAAAGAGCTAGTAGAAGAAAAGAAAAAAACTTTATATGTTAGTAACTTTAATAACACGTTTTCATGCTTTATGAACAAGGGGCACATGTTTTCAGTTTGCACTGAGCCTTGTCGAGAGATAAACAAAGCAGGATACCAGTTAAAGTGGCAAGAACAGATTTTAATCAGTAATAACTGCTACAATAAGGAAAAGAGTCCAGCGTGAACTGAACTCAATTTCCACGTGTGCAGAGGTGACTGGGCAATCTAAAGCGAGAATGAGGGGGTGGGGAGGGGCGAGCAGGGAAGTGAGAAGCTGCAGAAAGTGGGAAGCGGGGCTTGGTCCCTGTGAAACTGGGTTTGCTAACTGGCGCTCACTGAAGTTGGGCTCCCACCTCCCACAGAGGCTGGGCACAGGGGCCCCATCTTCGCGTCCAGGTGTTGGCTGGAGGAGCAGTAGGTTCTCTGGGCAACCTTGGGCTCCCCCGGGCAGGCACTGAGAGGATTGCGGTCATCCTCTTAGTCTCGGGCTGTCACAACCCGTGCTGCAGTTTGTTCAAGTCCCCTGGTACAAGGCGTGAACCAAATCATTTGTGCTGGAAGTCAGCAGTTTTCGTTTTCGTTTTCAAGGCCAAGGTTGAGGCCTCGACTACCAGAGGGTTGAGAGGAGCCTGCCCAGAATCTGGTGAGGAGAGTCTTTGTTGGCCTGAAAAATTACATGCTCTTTGAGAGCACTTGCTGTTTGCAAGAGATTATGTGCTCTGGGAGGGCGCCTGCTGTTTGCAAGAGAATTGACTGGGTGTGACAGGAATGAGAAGGACTCGAATTCCAAAATGGAATTTTAATTCTAAATAGACATAGTTTTGTAGTACATATTCTTTTTCCAAAGGAACCATGGCATAAACTTAGTAAATTCCCATTAAAAGTTATCCATAAATTTGATGGACACCTTTCCACCATTCACAACTTTTCTGTTAGGAAAGAGAAAACCAGGACAATGAGAGGTTGAACAGTGGGAATTAAAGAGAAAAATCTGTGTCTGTTGGCCCCAATACAATCAGTGTGATAAACTGTGTGTTCACTTTGTTTCTCTTCTTCCTTCCTCCTAAACCTAAAATGGATATTTCATTGTTCATTTAATCTCCATCCATGAGGAGGAAAGGGCAGAAATTGATGTAAGTCCATAGCAAATCCTAACAGCACGTGAATGTGAGTTAAGAAGTAAGTGGTTTACTATCCCTGACTCCCCACTAGCATGCAGCAGTAGGGAAAGGACAAATATAGATTTGCTTTGGCTGCTGCCAAGTTATAATGCTTGCAGACTGTGCCTGTGATGTGAAAGGTATCAGCCATCTTTGGCTGAATATTTCTTTTCTTTTCTCATCACTTCTCTCTTTTTCTTTTCTTTTGATACAGAGTCTTGCTATGTTGCCCAGGCTGGCGTGCAGTGACTATTCACAAGCATGATCCCGCTACTGATCAGCATGGGAGTTTGACCTACTCTGTTTCCAACCTGGGCCTGTTCACCTCTCCTTGGGCAACCTAGAGGTCCCACAGTCCCGGGAGCTCGCCATATTGATGCTGAACTTAGTGCAGACACCGATGAGCACAGCATACTGCAGCACAGAACTCCCGGGCTCAAGCAGTCCTCTTGCCTCAGCCTCCTGAGTAGCTGGGACTACAGGCACGTGCCGCCATGCTAGGCTGAATATTTTTTGTAATGTCTTCAACCTGGTTCCTGACAACCTAAAAATAATTAACACTTATTTCCTTCAGTTTCTATATTTTGGTTCTTTAAAATATCAACTTGAATATTCTTCATAACACAGAAAATATGCTATTTTAAATATATACTTATATATTTAAGACTTAACACATCCTATGTAACATTTGACTCTAAATTAAGAGGATTTCCTCTAAGTTCAATGGTGGGGAAAGTTTGCTTCATAAAAGTGATTTAGGATGAGATAGAAATGTTTTGGTTCTGTGTTCAAGAAAGAAACGTAGAACAGAACTGAGAACCCAGATATAAAAC
>CAUYSK010092081.1:0-44170 GCA_963575035.1 Avahi laniger
GCTCTTTGAAATTTATACCAGTATTATTACAAATGTGCATAGCATGTTTTAATTTTTTAATTGACTAAATATCTGAAAAAGTCATCAATGGGGATGTTAACCAAATTTTCAGCCTTTAAAGTATTCTTTTTTAAAACATCACGTGTACCCTATAAAGATATGTAACTGTTAAGTATCCATAATAATTAAAAATTTAAAAAATTATTTAAAAAAACAAAGAATGGTTATAGGTCATCACGTTGTGGAAGACCACAATTTTAGCAATTAAGAGCATGTATTTATACCTAGACTGAACTGAAGTCCTGGTTCTTGGATGAGTTAATTCACCCATCAGAGACTCCCTTTCCTTATCTAGAAAGTGAGACAATAACTGTACTACTTTATGCAAATGTTGTGTTAACTAAAATAATATACATAAGGCATTTAGTCATGGTGCTTGGAACAGAGAAAATTTTCAATAAAAAGCAGCTCTCACTAAAAAAATAAATAAAATAAAAGTAGAATTGTTTGTGACTTTAGAGGCAGGTGGGTAACGGTAGTCTCCAGGACTCTTTAAACTACACTGTGTCCCATTTTCTTGTTTTTTTACTGTATTTGTTAAGCTTCTCACAAAACTGGAAACAAAAATCCAGAAACAGCAGGACCTAAGTAAGAAAGGTCAATGTCCACCAGTTTTATGACAGTGTCTTCTGTTATTCCCCTTCTTGATGTGAAACTGCACACTAGGATTCCTCAGCCTCCCAGAATTTGTCAACCTCAGCACTCTTTACATTTTAGGTCAGATCATTCTTTGTCGTGGGGGCTGTTCTGTGCATTTTAGGATGTTTAGCAACCTCTCTGACCTCTATCCACTAAATACCACTTTCACATTTCTTCTCAGTTGTGACTTTCAAAAACGACTCCAGATGTTGTCAAATGCCCTGGCCAGAGGGAGGGAATAAAATCGCCCCCGGTTGAGAACCATTGCTCTGCAGTAGCTAATCTAGTAGTATTTCTAGAACAGAAAATCTTATGGAGAGAATGGTAGAGAACATAATTTTTTTAAATGGTCACTTTAAGCCTACTCAGGAAGGCTACCATAGTACTTGGTTTCAGAAAATTTATATTCCCAAACTTGGAGTTGGGGAAATTAATTTAGGATGGTTACAGAACCTTTCTAAAATAAAAAAATTTAATAATAATAATTACATTTAGTCTGTGATAGAAGGTTTCCTACTTGTTTAATCCTCACAACCTACCTGTGACATAGATACTATTTTATAATCATTTTACAGATGAGAAAACTGAGGTACAAGAAGGTTAAGGTTTACTCGTCATATAGATTCTTTTTAATTTTTACAACAAGCCTTCAAGGTACATGCTATTACCACGTGTTTATAGATGAATAAATTGAACAGAAATTAAGAAGCCTAACAGGGACCCCAAAGTCCCTGTTAAACTATTAAACTGAACATGGTACGAATTAAAACTGGTATCCACGTATCAAAGCTATTTCACATTAGAGATATGGATCCCTTAAGAGGAATTTTATTACCTTTTGTAAATACAAAAGAATTAGATCTTATAATTTGTCATAAAAGATTATGTTTAAATCTAATATACAAATTTCAACTTTCTTCTCCTTTCTCTCTCCTTCCCAATCCCCATATTCTTTCCAGTAAGGATTTAAATAAGGCAGCTAAACAGATGTATAAAGCTAGCAAAACATGATAAAACATGGTGTAGAACATACAGTGGATTCAGAAATGATGAGAAAAACACTTGCTAGAATGACCTATACGCTGCTATGAGAAGGCTATAAATTAGAATTTTTTTCTCTCATAGCCAATATGAAAAAGGAAACCTGGTGAATTACACAGTTCCCAGGGTCCATTACATAGAACACACACCCGTTCCTTGTACCACTGCTCCTGATACTAAGGTCAGACAGGAATTCTCCCCCCGGACCTGGCAAAGTCACACTATACATAGTTTATGGAATAGCATGCCTACCAGCATTCACACAATAAATCCAGTGGTGGGTTTCATAAGACTGAGGGAGGTTGGAGGTTCAGTTCAGGGAAAGCATGTTTATTAATTGTGAGGTGTCCTTTTTATGCTGATCATAATTTGCTTCTCTCATGAATACTTCTAAAGTTATCAAAATGTCAAATTATCAAGAATTTTATATATTATCCTGACATTTTTTTTTCTAATTCTCTGTAATTTCCATTAATCTCCATTTGGCATTCTCTTTATAAATCTTCTGACAGATTTATCTATTTTTGATGATACTTCTTTTTTTAGGCTTTTTAAAAATTCCTGATTATGCCTAGTCTCCTGAAACTACTGTATTGAGCCATCATAGGGTCACTGTGGTTTGTGCTACTAACTTAATAGCGATTTATGCAACTTTATTTCCCAGCCTGCTCAGTTGCTTATATTCTGTAAGGCTCAGAGCACTTTATAAATTAATAATTTTTAAAAAGCCTACAATAATAGTTGCAAAACCAGCAAAACCCACAGTGGGCAGATTTCACTTTCTGTTCCAAATTGCTAGCACAGGTCTATTAGCAGCCAAGACAATGGTGAAGATTATAATGGCCTTTTTTTTTTTGCATTACATTCTTAAAAGAAGATTCAGCAGAGTAGCTCAGGTAAATATTGCTGAAACTTCTAGTTCCTGTTGTAATTCAGAAAGTACTGATATTTATCATTATTATTATTATTATCATTATCATTACAAATAGTGAAAGTAGGGATGCATAAATAAAGTCTGCCTTAGGGGCAGCCTAAAGCTATATTCCAGCAACTTACTGTGCTACAGTATTATGAGAATTTTTATCCATCATCAATAAAAAATGAGCATAGCATTTATTATGGCAGTTTCCACAGTCGAGACTGTTTCTGCTATTACCTTTCTTAGTAAAAGGGTGATACACTCTCCATTATATGATGTCAGCTCATCCGCCTTTCCGACATTAAAGTATAATGTACAATCTTTACATGGATTCTTCCCTCGCGAAGTCACATTTCCATGAACTTGGGGCAAGGACACAATGAGGCTAAATTAACTGGGCAGAAAGTAAAGTAAATTACCTTTTTTATATAAACCAATAACAACACGGAGAATCCTCCATTTCTTTTTTGGAAAGGAATGGAGTTGAAATAAATTTGATAAAATAAATATTTTACAGAGCAGGCCTATGCTCATCGGTGGTAGAATTATGCCAGACCGATGCTCCTGATGCTCCACTGGGCACACTGGAACCACGAAAGAAGCCCATTCTTCTCTACGCCCAGGCTCTCTGGCACTAGCCTCTGACTTCGCAGTCGGGGCAGGCTGGCTGGCTGTTGGAGCCGCCTTTACGGCAGCGAGATAGTTTGGGTTGGGTTCTCAGAATACTGAAGTCCCCATTCTTATATTAATATCTCACTTTTTTTCCTTCCCCTAAGTCCTTTTTATTTCATTTTGTCCTATTTTTTATTTTTATTTTTTAACCTAACTACTCTTGCTTATGGTCATCAAAGGGATAGAAAAGACTCACTAGAAAGAGTATGTTTGGAGACATTCAAGAAGCCCAAGATCTGGAACGGAAGACTCCAGTTCATATGCCACCTCTTCTCCTTGTTAGATGCATTGCTTTGGGCAAATTTCTTTTCCTCTTTGTATTAGAGAGTTTTGAGGGTACCTGACCAGCTCGAAACAATTCCCACTTCTCTGGGAAGCAACAGAAGTCTTGTTTGCATACTCTTACCTATAGCGAACTGGACCTTACCGATTTTTCTCCCTCCGTGGGGTTAATAAAAGGTAAGCTGTGAAAAGCTTCATTCTTCCATGTGAGTAACGGAACAGAAAAAGTTAATCTGCAGGGATAAAAAATGTTCTAGAAAGGAAAAGCAAATATGAAAAAGGGAAACTGAGTCTTGATGCATTCTTAAGCTATCCTGAGGGAAGGAGAGAGAATCATCTTGGCAGCTTTCTCACCCACAGCCCCCGTTTAGATCCTACCTGAGACCTGCTTCACACCCACGCTCCGGTTCTGTGTGATATCCCATGTCTTAGTGCTGGAGTTCTTTGCATTGCTTTTCGAGATTCTGTGGGGTTTTATTACCCACAATCACAAGAGTCCTAAGACTCTTGAAGTCTTGGTTTTCAAAGCACTAACAATTTCTGACCCACCATCTCATCATGGGCATATTATAAGGGGAACGAACGTTGACAGACAACGATGTGCCTTGTTAATCACTTACAAGCTCATTCATTTGGTCAATAAATATTTCCTGGGGATCCTCTATGTGCCTGACACTGTCCTAGACATGGGAATAGAGCACTGAACAAAACAAAGTCGTTGCCAAGTGGAATTCATGTTCTGGGGAAGAGAAACAGAAAGTAAAATTTCAAAAATAAGAAGTTAATATGGTGTATGGCAGATAGTTAAAAGGAAGAAAAAAATAACGTAAAAGTGACAGAGAGTGATGGAGGGCAGGGACTGTTATTTTAAGTAGATCAGTTAGAGAAAGTCTCAATAACACAAGGGCCTGTGAGACATGAAGGAATTGGGGAGTGAGACAGGGGAACATCTAGAGACAGCGAGCAGGGAAGGGAAGTACCAAAGTCCTGAGGAAGGAGTGGACATGTCATGCTTGAGGAACAGAAAGACCAGAGTGACACAGAAGACAGCTCATGCAGTGGCTGGTGTGCTGTGGTAAAGACGTCTTTTCCTCTGAACAATATGGGAGCTATCGGAGGTTTTCGAGCAGAGATATGACATGACTTGCTCCCATTTTAAAAATGTTTTGGGATGGTATGTTAAGAATAGACAGCAGAGGGGAAAAATGGAGCAAGAAACTGGTTAGGAAGCCTCTGCAATGGTCTAGGCAAGAGATGGTTGTGGCTTGGATAAGAATAACAGCGATGAAGAGATAAAGAAACACCAGATCCTTGTTTACTGTAAAGGCATATGCTACAGGGTTTGTTGATGGTTTAGAGATGAGTTTGAGGGAAGATAGGAGTCAGGAAATAGTAAAAATTTTGGCCACATAGAAAGATAGAGCTGTCATTGATGATATGGGGGAAAATGACAGGAATCATCATTATGTGAATGGGGAAAATTGAGAGTTTCTATTTAGATATGGTAGCTTTCATATAGCTACTAGACATATAAGCAGAAATGTCAAGTAAGAATTTGACTATGTGAGTCTGGAGGTCAGGAGAGAGCTCTAGATTAGAGATGTGGTTTATATTCCTGCCTTTTCCCTCCAGAGGAGCATCCCATATGGGGCTGCTAGAAGATTGATTTTTAAAGTTGGTGGGATTAAGAATTAAGGAGATTACAGATAGTGTAACACTTTAATATCAAAGTGTTTGGAAGGGAAGGAAAAGAATTTTTTAAACCCCTGATTGACTTTCTTGGCTTTCAGCAATTAGTTTGGGTCAACATACATTTTATCTTTGAATAGAACACTACCAGCAGCAAAACATCTCATATCTATAAATAAATTTATTCAAAATACTTGGGATTTCTGTGCCAGAAAATAAATATAGAGATCACTATGATAATAATTAACAAATTATTCTTTGATGCATAAATTGGTGGGTGAACATATGAATGGTTGAACATTTTTTAAGCACTGGTCTTGTGTTGCCGAGCACAAAGTAATAAAGGCTAAGGCTAATAAAAACCAGTCCCTGATAAATAAATTAAACTAAAATAAAAAATAATAAAATTAAATTAAATTCGAGAAAAGTTAATCTCTGCCTTCCAAAGGGTTTATAGGACAAAGCTTAAAATCTGGCGTATTCCCAAGGTCAAGTCACAGAAAATGGTTAATTTCCAACATCTGTCTTTGGTTTTTTACTACCACCACAGTGAGAATTTAGCTTATCCTGCAGCCCTGTGGTCCCCAACCCCTGGGCCATGGATTGGAACCAATCCATGGCCTGTTAGGGACCAGGCTTCAGATCTCTACCCCACCCCCCACCCCTGCCCATTCCGTGGAAAACTTATCTTCCATGCAACTGGTCCCTGGTGCCAAAAAGTTTGGGGACTGCTGCGTGTATGTAGCCCATCCACTTTCCCAAACAACCTGTAAGCCAGAGAGATTGTGTAATAGTATACATTTTGAAAATACATACAAATAAAGAGACCATACTCTGAGCACATCTCATCTGAGAACCATAAAGGCAATGCAGTTTGGTGTAAAGAGCCCCAAAATAGAGCTGACTTCTTAATGCTATTCCTCATGTCACTCATCAACTATGTCATGTGTGATAAATTCATTTATATGGAATATTTTAATGCCTCATGGATGCAATTATCCCATACCAAGGTTTCAGACACTTCTATCTCCAATCCTTCAAACCTTCTTCATTGCTTTACATGTCTTTATTATTTAATCCTCACTGTACTAGAGTTTACATACACAACCTCAAAATATTTTAATGTATAATTATCACAGGTGGCATTCATGAAACAAGTAAACATTAATTGAGCACCTACCATGTGCCAGGTACTATGTTACACACTGGTGACATAAAGAGTAAGATGCAAACCCTCTCTTCATGCAGGGAGAAATCACATAAACGTAATACATTATAGAAACCACATAAATACATTTTGAAAATTTCCAAGGTGGATCTCTGCATGGGATATTATGAGAGCCAAGAAAAAGGTATTTGTCAACCCAGGAGGGTCAACAAAGGCTTTTGTTGCATGTCTTTGAGGACAAGTAGGAATTCACCAGGCCAAGAGACAAGATGTTCATGGGTAAGTTTCTTCTTCATTAAGACCATTCCTGTTAGAGCAATAAGAAAGAACAACGCAGCAGTTAAATGAGAACTTGTGCTATTGAAAGATAAATCAAGGCAGGAAGTCATGAGAGTTGCAACTGGAAAAATAAATCAGAGTCAAATTATGGGGAGGTCTGACAACTCAACTCAATTCTACTCTGCTAGGGAGCCACTCTTCCTGAAGCACACTAAACCCTTTTTACGGGAGGAAGGGAACAGGGTGTGTTAAATAACTAAGAACTAAATAAATGACTTTGTACAACTACAAAAGGTTTTTTTGCTCTTATGCCTTCCAGATGCCTGGGGAGAAATGATGCAAAAGACAGGAAAATAAATATTATGAAAATTAATTAAATAGGATATTGTTTATTATATTTAAATGTCATAAAAAATAATGGTACATGCTATAAACATGTTTTAAATGATTATTAGAAATTACAATCAAAAAGCATAACTATTAAGTCAAAAACCTTTGGGGTCCCTTATAACAGTTTTAAGATTCTATAATTATGATCTTTTTTGGTTCTTGTGACTGAGGAATTGCCAGAGGGTAAATATCTCTAAAGAAGGAATTAAGAACTCAGTCTTAGCTTATGTTGCAACAACTCTTTGTTCTTAAGACTCACATTATAGCAAACAATGAGGATATTTACCAAGAGTTTCTCAGAAATGATTTCAGATTTCAAGAAAGTACATTATAGGAACTCAGGAGATTAGCCAGACAAAAAGCTTGTAAGAAAGATGCAAAATGTAAAAATATTAATTCAATATAATAAAATAAGCTTACTGTAGGTATATAAGGATGGAGATATATATGTAATATATAAATTGTACCTCATTAGTGCTTTTTATGATGTATTTTTGATTCCATTACTAAAAATATGTCCACTGATACACATATTTTTGGTTTTGGTACATTTTCATTTTAAAAATCCTTTTTCAAATCCTGTAATTACTGAGATTGCTAACCAGTGCTATTTGAAAACTTTTCATAGTCCAGATTACTTATCATCATGCTAGATAAAAATAGGCAAATGACATATGCTCCCTTTTAAGAAATAATAGCTCCTGGCTTCATCTCACCTAATTAACTGGTTAGAGTAGCCATCCATAAAAACAGAAGCCAGCACTTCAGAGCCCATTAGCATTGTCCGGTGAAACTATTCTCCTTAGGTGGCTGATTTCTCTCTTTCCATGCTTAAGAATCCTAACCTATAATACATGGTAAGTCCTGTTCAAATTTCCTTTTACCCTTAATCCTGTAAGTGGCTAAAGTAGATTGCTAATAGATTAAATAATGGGCTGAAGTCCTAGACAGTTTTTATGACAATTGTTGTTGTTCTTTGGGTTCATACCTTGCCCCAGTGAATTCCATCAAAATTAAGATGGCAGACAACCAGTAGTAGGTATTTTTATACATTCTCTTGAAGAAAGCATACTTTCAACAAGTAACTTTTTAAAAAATCTAATACTAAATTGTAAACATTTTTTTATAGAACACTATTTCTCAAAATAATATTCTTTATAAAGCAAAAAAGACTCCAAGGTCAACATTTGCATGTTATATAACATGTTGACCTTACATTCCAAGGTCAACATTTGAAATGTTACATGGATAGTTCCCTGAAGAAAACTCCCAGCCATCAGTGCTTTCAAGATTCTGAAGTGTCCAGCGGTAAATAAAACTGTTTCCCTTTATTTGGCCAAAATGAAATCTTTTTTTTCTCTTGTAAAATATTTTAATATTCTATGTAATTCCACAATTTTGGAAAATTTTATCAAAACATACTAAATCAGAATTTTGGAATCCACAATGTTCAAAAAATTTATTCATTTTATATATACATACAACACATCCCACGTCACAGATAATTTGAGCTTCATGAATATCATTCCAACATTGGCTTGCTCCAGTTACAGAAGTGGAAGTGACAATAAAGTTTCCTTATTTCCATTCTAAATTGTCTCATCGTTACCAAATAATTCTTGGTTAATTGCCCAAAGATTGTCATTACTACTTTATCTGAGGTATAACATACTTTCTACCAGGTTCGGAATAGGAAATTATATACGTATAATTTTCAATATTATAGCAAAAAAATTGCCAGGCCTAAGCAAAGCAGAATAGACGGATACCTTGGTTATAGATATCCACAGTGTGGTGGTTTTCTCAGTTTCTAGTTACTTGCAGGCTGTAGCAGTAGTACACTATGTGTTGGCCAGATTCCCTGCTCTTTTTTCAAACACCTTCATTCTCCTTTGTCAATAAGGGACAGAAAATCTGTGTTTGAAATTCTTTCTCTTTCCTCAGCCCTGTGGTCTCCTTAACAGTGTGATTATATTGGGATGTCCAGTTTAATCTCTGAGACAGAGGTGATGCTGTGGGTAAGAATCAGCCATGCTTTGTATGATTGAGTTGTTAAATGCTGTGATGGGCTGTACAAGTCGTCCTCCCTGCCAGTAGGTGGCACTTGCAGGAAAGAGACAGCTGCGGTGGTGTTTTCTGGGACCCATGACCAGCTCTCGTCTTTCAGGAAAAGCACTCGGATGCCCCAGGATGTGGGTGGGACCCTCGAGCTCCTGGGGGGCTCCTTATTCTCCAAAACAGCAGAGATCAGTGGAAGAGTGAGGCTGGGCAGGGCTGGGTTATGTGAGCCTGCCTTCAGGCTCCACAAAGGCAGATACGAGAGGAGTGTCTCATCAGGAGTCGAGGGTCAGCTCCCAGGCCACTGGGGAAAGCCACCAGGGAAGGGCTGAAGCAGTCCCACCACATGAAATAGTCTGCTCACGGGGAAGGGGAAATGTGGGATTCACAGTCTGGCTGTCAGGAGTGAGTTTTGTTCTTTTCCCTCCTCGCCTGCCCCATAAGTCTCCTTTCAGTGTCTGGCTCAAGCAGAATCCCAGACTAGCTGAGGTCACCAGCAATGGTGCTGCAGGCTGGGAGGGTTCCACCCTGGACCGCAAGCATGCCTTTCCTGTGGGGGTAGGAGTGCTTGGTGGGTGCTCTGTGGCTTGGACACACGCTGCATCCTCCTTTCAGTTCTACCCGTGTGGGCTCCCTTGCCTCCCAAGATTAGTTCACAAATCTCCCCTCTGTGCCCACAAACAACACGATCATGCACTGGGGTTATGAGTCCAGCCTGAGGGCCTGTCCTCTTATCCCTCACTTCAATCCCTGCCCGTGTCAGGGAGAAGTGAGCTCGTCTCAAGTTGTCTGTGGAGTGGTCAAGTAGGCCTAAGGTCCTTTCGCTTTGGGGCATGCCCTGCTCTGCTGGAATAGCCCTGTGAGCAGCCATCCTTTCATCCTCAAGGTTACACGATAGCTCCTGTGTCAGACATCGTATCTGTGCTCACATCCAAAGAGGGATAAGGTAAAACAATCGAGTCTAAATCCATCCACTCTTACCAAGAAAAGAGTGTATTCCTAGAAGCCCTACCTTTTAAACTTCGGCTTATGCTCCTTGATCAACACTGGGTCGTGTTCTTCCCTACCCACCACTCCACTCTTTAGTTAACAGCAAGAGAGCCTTGGAGGGAGGCCAAATAGAACTTGCTGGGCCACAACTTCTAGAACAAGTCCAGGATGGAAGATAGGATACAAGAAGGGAAAGATGACAATTAGGTGAGTGGTTAGAATTGTCTGCCTCAAATACTGCATATTGTTTATAGATAGGTAATGAAGATGTAAAAATGTGGACTGGGAGAATACATACCAAATTTATGAAAGTGTGTGTCTCTAGGGAGGCAGAAAGAGAAATACAATTGAGTAAAAGTACAAAGATGATTTTCACTTAATTTCTATTATATTTCTATATTCATATGAAAAAAATCTGAAACAAATGTGACAAAACATTAGAGATTTTGAGCCTGGATGTTAGATGCATGAATCTTATACTCTGGACTTTTCTGTAATTTTTCAAAATTAAGGAAAAATATCTTTGAAGGTATTTTGTTCATCTTCAAAATTCTGGGCCTAGTGGTGAGTATTCTTTCACCTTGAGAGAAAAAGAAAGACATAAAAGTATCTGCCCAATTAAGAGAGAAGGGAGAACTGAGATAAAAATTCTGGGGAGCTACATTCCCACTGGCCACTAAACTAGACAATTCTTGGAAGTTCCAACTCCCAAATCCATATTGCATACAGAGTCTCCCAGGTGCATACTCTGAAACAATTAAACTAGGATTTAAGCAGAACCACGGGGAAAAAATTTTAAGTATTCATGATTCATCTTGTTCTAGCTGAAAGTCAGCATAAAAGCTTGAATGTACAATGTTTCCAAATAGCTGACTGTCCTAACATTTTCTTTCATAAGAGATAGGTCACGCAGTATACTCACACAAGAGGTGCTTTCATGTAAGACATTTTATCCCCCTCCCCACCATAAAAAAAAATGTAATGAATTATTTTCCAAAGCTGATAGTTTCAGAGCATTCATTTTCATGAAAGTCAAAGTCACCCCCATGCAATAATGAATTCCTTTTGGATGCAATTCAGACTTTCCAAGGTTACCAATTCAGGTTTTACAGAAAGAATTACACTACTCTGACAAGAGAGATCCGTGAGAAGTTGAAGAACAAAAAGTTAAGGAAGAGGAAGACAGGATGAGCTGACACCACCAAGACTGGGCGTTTAATGAGTACTTAAGAACTTATTTTTATGTCAAAGAAAAGATAGGCAAAATCAGTTTAGAATAAGTTTTAATTTATGCAAATGAAGAAGTCAGAGAAAGAAGAGAAGGGAAGACTTGGTGTTTTAGTTTCACTTTTACTAGCTGCAGACCCATATTCCTTGACCTAAAGTGCTTTTATGCAAGAGAAAGAGCTGGGGGAAGAAGGGAAGGGAGAAGTCTGTGTCATGGGAACTGGAAAGGTCTTCTGTAATAGAATCTCACGCATTCCCTGCCACTGTGTCTTTCTTTTATTCTCTTAATTGTCTTACAAAATTCAGTATGAGTTTCAGTGCGGGAAGGAGGAAAAATGAGTTTTATTTTTTCCAGTTCCATTAAATATAGAAGAGGAGACAATCAAAAGAAATGCTCTGACAGAATTAATCCCAGTGCCACAGAAACAATGGCAATAGTTTTCTTTGAACGATGGTGCACACTGCAAACCTCTTTTTGAAAAGAGGCAGTCAAATTATTTTTCTCATTTTTGATGAGTGTTAGAATATTCCTGAGGATGTGAACTGTTGGGAACAAACCAGTGCAGGGCCCAAAGAAATGGTGGTAATGTAAGCCCATTCTGATTATGCAGAGAGATGCAGTTGTCATCTCATGAGGGTGGCTTTGGACCCACTTCCACAAACAGCAGAACAATTGTGTTGATCAAAGCTAAGTTGGGAAAATTTCAGACCAATGGGAAAAGCAAGTCTATTTAGATTTTTAAGTTGATTTGTGCCCACTAATGATCACTGATGGAACACAAACATTTCATAACGCATTCCGAGCTCAGGAGCTGAGTCTTTGGACTTGAGCCTCTTGGATCCAAAGATGTGACCTTATACAAACCCCATGACCTCTCTGAGTGCTTATTTCCTCATTTGCTTTTGGGTTTTGTGGTTTTTTGTTTTTTTTTTTTCTAAACTTGCCTCCAGATTGGTTGTGAAGACTGTGATAAAGATGTGACAGTGTCATATAAACTCTAAAATGTTGGGCAAATACGATAATTTCAAGGATATTATAGATATTATATGTTATTAGCAGAAAACTAAAGATGGTTAATTTTTTGTTTTGTATATGTATGTTTTTTGTGTTTTGCTTTTATGTACAGGTCATTTTGGCCTTGGGTTTGCCATTTGCTAGATCACAACAAGGAGGATGCTTCTCTCAACTTTCATTTCTTCTCTTTCCAGGAGGTAAGGAGACCCAACATCCCTCGAAGCTCAAATGTTCCAAGAGTATGTGACTCAAAGTACAATTAAGGAGCTGAGTCTATCATGAGTAAAATCCTTGGGCAGGCAACGTCGGAAAGGAAGTCAACATCATGACACTAAGTGAAACAGCACTTTTGAGGGACTTAAAGCTAAAAAATGGAAGTTATAACAGTCAGCGTTTGCTTTAACTTCTCTAAGAAGTTGGAGAAATGAGGTTTATATTTTTTGGAAGATTCTGATTGAAAAGAGGACTTTTATTACGTTTTAGAAAAGCCGTAAGACAAGGATGAATTCTCTGATAGCTGCTCAAATATTTCCTAAACATTATCCCTTTCAAGGGACTGGAGTTTTGATGAATGTGGCTGTCATTTCCAGAGATGCCATGTACGGTATAATAAATGGATCAGTGCCTGGATGTTTAGTCTTCTATGGAAGAACACAGAGTGCAAAGATTCGAGGGTGAGCTTATTTTGGTTAGTGCTGATTTTACATCTGTGCAGGTAGGTGCCCAATTTTAAAACACAAATTACCAAGATGCTATAAAGATCACCAGTGATCAGGCTGCGGGGAGGCACGTGGATGCAGCAGAATCAGAGATGTCTGCAAGTTCAATCAAGTCTGATTCAACAGTCTCTAAAGTAGAAACAACAGCGGATCCAGAAATACCAGCTATTGCCTCTCATGATGTTGACTCCCAAGCCAAAATAAACCAGACTGAATGAACTTTCTTGTCATATTTGATTCAGCAGCACACAGCTTAATGGCTGTTTCCCAAAAGAGAGAAGTGGTAGACATCTGCTCTTAAAAATGACTGACATGTTCCCCAAACCAGCATTTTTTCCTAAGGCTTTTATGCCATGTATCATTTAATATAATTTTAAACCTTTAAAAAAGTACTCAGAAAGAGTTAATGAAAGAGATTATAATCTTCAAGTATGGGCTAAGTATTACTTCCTTCTAAGATTGTTTTGCTGTCATTGAGATGGCTGGAATGTGATGGTCCCAAGTTTTCTTCCTTTCAAATGATGATTCTGTAAAAATAAATCTCACGACTCCCTCACATGTGACAAGTGAGCATCTTCTGCCCTGGACATCTACCAGGAATACACTTTAGATTATTCCGAAGGTCTGTACAATGCTTTTAAGTCTTCCATGGGGCTTTCACATCAATGGTGCCTTACCACTTTGAGCATAGAAATATGGCTGAGTTCAGACAGAAGCCTCTCCGGAAGAGCTGCATCCTTTGAAGAGAAGACAGCAGATCACAGCCCAGATCATGATAGGTCCAAGATGAGCTCCTGCAAGGTTGGGGGGAATCCTATGGTGGCCATCCCGCAATGATAAAGGGCCATCAACCTACAAAAATGTGTTTTCAGAAAACAAACAATTTTCCTTTCTTTTAAACCAGCCCTCTAAGATCTACTTTCTTTTGTGCATCCCTTCTCATATTTCAAACTGCATGGATGAGGACTTCAGGTTCTATAGAAAACTCACAGAGAGCCAAAATGAGCAAGAAGATAGGTGGTAGGGAGCGAAGTTTATGGAGGTTATAGCAGCATTTTTTTAAAGGCTACCAATATAAATTTCCTCAGATGCAAGGGCAATGTCTTATTCATTTGTGTATCCCTCTCTTAGCTAGCAGTGGCTTGTATATGGTAGGCATTAACAGATATTTGTTAATGCCATTGATAATTCGTGGAGCAAAAAATTATTCTTCATGTACCGTGAGAGTCTCTATGGGGCATAGAAAGATAATAAAATGAAGTCCCAATTCCAGAGTGTACCACAGGGGCACCATTTGGTCCAGGCTTCAAATTCGCAAAAGGCCTAAACCATTTTTCATTTCTCCAAGTGAGGTTGTATATACCTTCATAGAGGTAAGACTGACAAGATTGAGAGCAGAAGTTGTTCAAAATACAAATTAAAATTAAACTGCAATTTTCACAACCCTTTTAATGTATTTTATCTTTAAAAAATAAACCAGTATATCACCTTATTTATATCTACCTATCATCTATTTTTCTCTCTATATTAAAAGATTCACAAAAGAATAACCTCTAAAGTGTTAATAATGAATTTTAGTAGGGCAGGCATTCATGTAATTTTTATCCCCTTTTTTATACTTTTCTGTATATTTGAAACCATTAAACACATACGACTTACATAAGCAGAGAAAGCAACAAAACTATATTAATTAGGCAAACAAGGTGTAGGAGTCAGCAAATGAGTGAATGAGGGGAGTCAATCGAAGATGATTCCTTAGTTTGAACACAAATGTCTGGACAGATGCTGGTTGTGTTAATAGAAACTGAGGGGTCAAAAAAAAGAACAGATCGGGGAGGACATGTTTTGAGTCCAGTTGTGGACATGTTGACTGGAAGTGCCAATGGAAACATGGAAGAGAAACTTGGGAGGAAGCAGACAATAGCTTCTTAGTGGGTCACTGGTGAGAATGGAGTCACAGAGAGGGTGATTAGTCCAAATAAACAAGATAGGACTTGCACATTTAGAGAGTGAGGGAGTAAACAGACCCATGAACATAAAAGAAGGCAATGATGAGGAAATATGAGAACCAGGAGGTGACGGGTCTCACATCGCCATAGGAGTGGAGGGGGCCACAGAAAAAGGCAGAGCATCAGGAAGGGAAAGTCCTTCCTATTTGGTGATTAGATCTTTCTCTGTGTTCACATGGAAGAGTAGGTAGGTGTTATGTTCTCTAACATTAGGATATTCTTAGGAAATGATAATAAATGAATATGAATATAGCAGGGCATACTCATAAATCTGTGGTATGATTTTAGTTTTGTAAAAGAATTATAGGTATAAATAAGCACAGAAAACACAGTTCATTCAACAGTAGTTTTTGAGCAGCTACTATGTGCTAGCCACCGGGTACACAGCAATGAAACAAGACAGATACCCTTGACCTTAACATTTTCATTATAGGTAACATAGATAGCAAATAAATCAACATATCAAGTACTTTATTTTTGATCTTGTGGGCAGTGAGGCATCATCAAAGTGTTTTAAATAGAAGAGACACATGATCAAATGTGCATTTTAGGACAGCCAGCTCTGAAGGCAAGTTTGGAAGATTATTATGGAGGATTAAGCCAGAGGTTGGAAGATCACTTGGGAAATAATTGCAATACTGAGGCAAGAAATAATACAAAGCGAAATTAAGATAATAGCACTTGCGATAGGGATGGGAAGATAAAGGTTGAGAGGAAGTGTAAGTAGCAAAACTGACAGAATTTAGGGATTACGTAGGAAGGAAGTATAAGAAAGAAGAGGCAAGTGCCAAGGATTTGGCATGGGTACTTGAGTGGCTGGAGATGCTGCTGGCCAACATTTGGAACACAGGAAAGGGAGCAGAGTGGGGGTTGAATGTGGTAAGGTATGTATTCTTTATATATTGAGTCTATGATGCTTGCAGAATATGCAGGGAGTGAGGGATGTAAATCAAGGCATGGAGACCAGGAAAGAGGTTAGGGCTAGAGATACCAATAAAAACCACTAGTTATAGGAATTAGTTGAAACCAAGAGAGCTGATGAAATAATTATAGCATTTGACCCATCTGTTAGCTGTCACTTAGGTCATATGGGAGCCCTTGAATAATAGAGAAGAATATTCTTTGCCAGAAGGTAGAAACAACTCCCAAGATCCCAGAACCACAACCATCTGAATTCTCTAGCTATGCATTTGGCAGAAGCTGAACACCAGCACCCACAGAGGAAACATATTTTATCTTGTAGATCCAATTTTCCTTGCCCCAAATTCTTAGTTCACATGCAGGCTATATGATATTTGACATATGGTTGGTTTAGGAATTTTTACTTTCCTCAATAATTTGATCAGATTTGCACATGACCCATTTGATCACTTACCACAGTCAATTATAAATTTAGTAAATATTTGACAAAATCAAAAAGCTTACATACACAAATTAGATGGGCTATGAACGTGGACTTGGAAACAGATGCATAGATTCTTTCTGAAGTTTTCTCTTTCAGGGTTCCTTCAGTTCACAATCTCTCCTGGGGAAATCAGCATGGCTGATTCAAAGTGAAATTCTTCTATAGTTTGTTCTGTGGCTCCATAAATGTCAGGGAGTGTGGAAATGTCAAACTGGCAGCTGCAAAGTAGTCTCCATGGTACTCATCAAGAAAGACCCAGTCAATCTTTTTGGTCAGTTTGATTTTGCTGTACTTTTATGGATCTATTCATTATTTCATTTCCCAAGTATTTGATGCTTCATAAGGCAAGCAGAATTTGACATGGTTGAAGCCCTTGATTTATCTAAAGCTTCTGGATATCATCCTTAGTTCTAATGGCACAGTCTTTGTTTTCTTGCGGGAAAATAAATGATATGCTTTTACTTTATTTGCAAAATGATGCCAAAGCATCTGTACATGGCAGCAGGCTCATGTAAAGTTTACAAGTTGATCAGGTATCTTTTTTAATAATTACTTTTTAAATTATAAAAGTAATGCATAATTTTAAAAATCCAAGCTATAAAAAGCATAAAAATAAAACAGGAGAGGATGTCCATGATCATTAGAAACTTGAGCATCATTTCGTGTTTATTATCTACTTGTAAAGATATAGATAACATTTACAAAAGGAGAGACATACTAACTTGTTTTAAACCCCCACTTTTACCTAACAAAATATCTAAGCAACTGTTCCTTCTCAACACTTAGGGATCTACTTCATTCTTTTCAAAAATGGCATGGTATTATGTAGTATTAGAGGAATCATTTAACCATGACTCTATTGATGGACAGTATGCAGCTACTATAGAAAATACTGAACAGCCTCATACACACATTTTTGCACACATGTTATCTGTAGGATATGTTCTTAGAAGTTGAGTTGCTAGTTCAGATGATAAATGTATTTTTCTTACTGATATTGCCAAATTGTCTGCCAAAGGAGTCGTACCAATTTACATCCTCATTAGCCATGAATAAGAATGCCTGCTTCCTCTGACCCCTTCTAATACAGCATTCTAAGAAACCTTCCTATCTTTGCCATCCCAGTAAATGAAAAATGGTGATCTTGTAGTTCAGTCTGCATTTGCAAAATGGTATTTCATTGCAGTTTGATTTGCATTTCTTCAACTATTCCTTTTGCTGTGACTCATATACTTACGTCTTTTGCTCATTTTTCCAATGGGTTTTTACTTTTTATCTTATTTGTAATAGCTGTCCATTAAGAAAATGAATGCTGTGTTACATTTGTTGCAAACATATTTGCCTAGTTTGTTGTTCAACTTTCAAATTCACTTAGGGTATTTTTATGATGATGCTAAAATCTTTAATTTCATGAGGTGAAATTTATGAAGCTTCCATGGTTTCTGGTTTTATATCTCTTTGAGAAATCATTCTCATCGTGACAATTATAAAAACAAAGTTTTCTGTGTTTATTCTTTATTTTAAATGTTTAATTATTTGATCCATCTGTGAATGTTTTGGACACAGGATTGAGGTAGGGATCCAATTTAATATCTTCCAACGCCTAAACCATTTATATTTTACTCATGCCCCATGATTTATCATATATCAGAATCCCTTGTATAGCTCAGTCTATTTGTTAACCTTATTCTGTTCACTTTTTTGACTGCTTATTCATGTACCAGAATCAAATTCTCTTGGTTACTATAGCTGTATCATACACTTAAATATACTGAAAATTCTCTTTCATTTTTCTTCTTTCTTTTAGTATTTTCCGGCTATTCTTTCATGCTTATTTTATCATGAAATCTTTAGAATCAACTTGTATAGTCGCTAAAAATTAAAATCTTGATATCATTATGGAGATAGCATCAAATTTATAGATCCATTTAGGGAAAATTGATACCTTTTTAAAGTTTCAAGCCCGTTTACCATTCTCCAATAGAATATAAATTTATATTTGTTGAATTATTCATTTATGGCCCTCAAAATAATTTGAAAGTTTTCTTCACATAGATCTTATACATTTTTTAAGTTTATTCGTATGTATTTTATGGTTTGAGTTCATACTGTAAAGAAAATCTCTTCCTCAAATACATATTCTATGTGGTGCTACATATAGAAAAGCTATTGATTTTTGTATGATTTAATATTTTTAATAGTTTCTGAAGTTTTAATATGCTTTTCTTGGATGTTCAAGACTCAATCTTATATGAATAAATGATAATTTTGGTTCCTCCTTTACAATTTGTATGTCTCATCTCTCTTGTCTGATTGCACAGACACTTTTCTCCAGAGAAGAAAATAATAGTTGTATATTTATGATAGTTTTTGCCATTCAGAAATGTTGAACTTTTACGTAAGAAAATATGTCAATCTATTCTTTTGTAGCTTCTGGGTTTCGTGTCTTGTTTCAGAAGAACTTTCCCATCCCCCAAATACTAAAGTCACATTCCATATTTTCTTCTAATATTTATAGTTTTCATTTTACATTTAGATCTGTAATCCATCTGGAATTTATTTCTATATATTGCATGAGATAAAAATCTAACTTTATTTTTTCCAGACGGATTGCAAAATTTCCCAACATCATTTGTAAATTTGGTCAGCCTTTCCTCACTGGTTTGAAATGTCACTTTAATCATATTCTAAATAGATTAGTTTTATTTTTTAAACTGAAACTTAAAAACCATAAAGAAAATGAATTGCAGTAGAGAACAAAGACATGAAAAGCAGGCAAAAAATCGACATTAAGATAAAGTTGTGCACACACTATTTAATGTTTACAGTAAAATACAAAGGTCATTCATAGCAAAATAGTACAGATATACATACTTCAGAGAAAATATTCTCATATAGTTTTCTGGTAAGAAAGATTCAGAGGATGGATACCCATAAAATACAAGGCCGTGGCAGTTAATTATTCAAACATTGTTTAGAGTTTCTTCCATCACATGGAAAGTTATTTGAAGCCTCAAAGCTATAAACAACCTCCAGCTGCCTGGTTTAACCTCAAATCAGATGCTTCTGAAACTGGATCAGAATGTCCACTAAGTAAAAAAGTGAAGTCTGAAATTAGAAAAAAAAATTAACGGTCTCCTTTTTTTCTTTTAATTTGAGACTGTTTGTCTTTTTCACTCACATCTCTGAGTCTCTGCAGTATATTTCAACATTTCTCTTTCTTGGCATTGGAGGAGTGCTAAGGTAGACAGAGGCCTGGCTTTGGCAATTCTTTCTTTTTAACAGGAGACTCAGTTAAGAGTCATGGAGATTAAATGCCAAAGATAAGAGTCAACGTTCAACTCTGAAACCTGGGTGGAAATCCCAATGCTTGTCCACCTACAATGCATGCCTTTCCAGAGCTTTGAAAAGTTTCTATTAAATAACAAGTTAGAAATTAATATTGCAATAGTAAATCCTGGTATTTCTTGACCACATATTTACGGTTTTATGAGACCTAAAGGGCTATGTGTCAGTAGAACTACAACAGAGCTAAGAGTACATTTGTGCAAGACTTTTCACTGGAAGATTAGAAAGAATTGTTACTGGTCAATGCAAAATTTTATTTTTTAAGCTATCTATTACAGCTTCAATAAAAATTAAAAAAATAATCACAGATAAGACAGTTTACTAATTTTACCATGTCAAGTTATGTCCTTTGAGGCTCATTCAGCAAAGGCAAAGAAAACCCACAAAATGGTCTTGAGGTGTGTTTCTGCACAGTATCATTAAAACATGTGGACTATGTTCACAAGCAGAATGATGTGTTTTTAAGAAGAACATTTAATTAAGCTTTAATCAAGCAATTAAATAACAACAACAGCAATGACAACAACATCACCAACAACCGCAAACAAAGCACTTTCTTCAGTGGTTGGGGAAGTGGTCTGCTGTGTGTCTGTGGCAAGGAGGGGCAGTGCAGAGGTATGGCTGTGTCAAGTTTTACAGATGATGTGAGTTAGTTATCTTATTGCAAATAAAGTGTAAACAAATCCTAGGATGTCAACATGTGGGAGATAACTGCTGTTCTAGCCACTTTATAACAAACACTGGGACGTCTCAAAACATTACCATGTTTAGCAGTCTACACTAAAAACATAAAATTTAACTGAATACATTTTTAACTTTTCATCCTGGGTCCCAGAGATGGATACAACCTGGTCTTAGAGCTTTTTAAAAATAAACTAAATGAACACAGATTTTTTTTTTTTCTGTACTGTAAAAGCATCCAGTCTAAGGAGTGGGAGTATTGGCAGTTACGTTAACAAATGCTGCCCTTAGCAGATTTTCCTGGAAAACCTTGTGGCGCATGTGTCTATTTTTGCCACCATTAATTGCCAGGACAGTCCTGGGTGCTCTTTGACTTCGTGATACTCTAAATGAAGCTAGATTTTGGACAGACTTTTTATTTCTCAGGCCTTCAGAGGAGTGCTAATTACAAAATACCTTATTTAAACACTAAAAACTCATTCATGAAGCCAAGCCAAATCTCAGATTTGAAAGTATTTAAAATTATCCTTGCAACAGCCGTACTACTTTATACTTTGTCTATTTTTAGAGGCTCAATGTTTGTTTTTCTGGAAGAAAAAAATTAAAACATGAAAAGTATGCCATGAGCAAATCTGCAATAATAAGCAGCACATACATGTTGGGGAAGAAAATATTCAACACAAAGCAGTCAACATAAAAACAGATTCTGCTGAGACATTTTTATAAATAGCAGTTATTATTTTGCTTTCAATTGCTAAGTATTTTAAATAACATGTCCTTAAAGGTTGTCAAGTTCTTTATTTCATGTAAATATAATTTCCTGATCTTAACTTTCATAGAGTTATTATGGAAAATTATAAATGTATTCCATTAGTCTCATGTATCATTTTACAATCATTATATTGTTAAAATTAGAAGCATGAGTAAGAAAAGAAATAGAAACATATAACTGAATGGCACCGAAGAAGCCATTGATTGGAAAATATGCATTACTCTGTGTAAAACCAGAATTTGTCTATAAAACTTAGTGTCAAATATTTTGAATGGACATGATGTCACACAGAGATTTATAGATAAAATCCCCCCAATTGGTTGTCGATAGGTCATACCCAGTTAAGGGTACACTCTACCTTAAATGTCCTTTTGAATTCCTGAGCATACTGACATAGGAGAAATTATGTTTTGAACCCTAAAAGAACAGTTTCGTAACTGTTTGCTTTATGTAATTACTGCATACACGCCAGCAAATTTTCACACTGCATCTTTTACAGCAAAAATTCACTATAAAAGCTTCTGAATCACCTCCATCTGGAAAGTACAGAGGTATGTAAAGGGAAAGTACAGCTATTTCAATACTGGGAAAATTAAGTCTAATGCAGGAAAATAATGCAGACTATTCCCACAGTCTGGTGGCACGTTCCGAGCCCCGTCACTCATCCCTGGCTGTTGGCCATGAGTGGGGCTGACGCTGTCCTCTATTCCCGTGTTCCCTGAGACCAAAGGCCGTCTCCAGTAGTGGCGGTTCAGAGGAGCTGCAACTTTTTTCCGCGACTGCTGGCAGACACCAGAAACCATGGTAACATTTACAGGGACCGAAGCACCTTTATTCACTGTTTCGGAGCTTCCCTGCATCTGCCCACGTGATTCGACTTGGCAATACAGAAAATGGTAAAGTGGGCTTCAGGAAAATACTGACGAACACTGCAAATCATGCTCAGAGTGGAAATTGTGACTTTGCTAGCATTTTTCCAGTATTTCCTGCCTTGCCACCAGTAGACATGTAACCGAAATGGCTTGCTGTGAATTTCGTAGTACCCAAGCCAAAAGCAATAAAATTTCTGTAACAGCATATGCGCCATGACAGAATACCACATCAGCCCAGAAAAATGATTTTCCTGGGAAGGGCTGTGCAGCAATGAATAGGGCTCTCTATGATACAGAAGCTGGGCAGAGATTTTCACTGCTTCCAGCCCACAGTGAGGTAATTTTAAAGGCACTTTTCCCTTCATTTGTTCTGCATTCACTGAATGTACATTTTTTGATGTCAGAAGGACATTGCAGAAAAGATCAGACGAGATAGTCTGACAATGGAGCCAAAGTTGAAAGCTTCTCTGTTTTCAGGTAACCACGGTGACAGTTTGCACTAAATCTTTCAAGGGCATGTCACCATAACCCTGCCCATAGCTTTTTCAAGCAGTTCGAGACAAACAAATCACTCAGCCGTTGAACAATTACAACATCTGATACCATCACACGGAAGTTGTAAGTGAGAGCCACTAATCAAAGTTCCTTCCATTCAGTTGAAAAAAGAAAATTCCTTGGCTTTGGTTTAAGATCACCTTTTTATGTTATTCTTTTGAAAATTATGATAAGCCAAAGTCGGAAAAGAAAAAGAAAGAAGACGATCCCGTCTGTAGGAAGAACCAGAAAGTCCAAGGTCCTAGCTGCACGAGGATGTGAATAAGTAACTACGGTGTGGGGTGGGAGTCCTCGGAGGCGTCATCAGAGGCGACAGGGGCGGCCCGCAAAGGGAGCGCCAGGCCCTCCTGGGGAGAGAGCCCACGCTCGGAGGGCTGTCCCGGGCCACTGCGCTGTCCTCTCGGGCCATCTGCCTGACCGCGGGAGGAGGCGCGGACTCCCAGGGCCAGCACCACCAGGCGGTACAGCTGCAACACCACCACAAGGAAATTCTTCGCAGCAAAGAACACCAGCATCTGATTTATCACTTTGAAGTGGGCCATCAGTATGAGACGTACGACAAGGAAGGGACCGTCTTGGATGAAGACACTGATTCCGATGTTCCACAGATCGGCACTGTACTGGCAGAGGAACAGGCTGAGGAATCCTCTCGCCGTCACAGACAGGGGGCACACGAAATTCTGTACTGAGAACCCAAGACAGACAACTTACCATCTCCCTCTGGACTGTAGACATGTCAGACAGAATGACATGGGGACAAGTCATTAACAATGGGGGCTGGATTGGAATTGACCCGGTAGTTTAATTTTGGGTGGAACAAATGAGAGCACCTTGCCATGTAGTTTCCATCCATGTAAAAAATTTCAGATCACCTTGTCATCACTCTGAGGAAAACACAAGTAAAGAGACTACAGGGAATAAAGAACCAAGGAACCGCCAGTGTGTCCCGGGGTCTGCGGTGTGTGGGCGGCACAGCAGTGTGCTCCCGGCCTCAAGGCAGGCTTGGCTGCCGCTCTGGGGGCTGCACTTTCTGGCAGAGAGATGCTGGCCGAGTCACCTAACCTCCTGGTTTCTTCCTTTGAAAACTGGGATAACAATGACATCTGGGAGGACAGAGGCCTATTCGTGGCCTCATTTTGTTTCTATTGGAGTAAAAGCCCTGCCTTCCCCTCACTTGCTTCCACGGCCTTCGCCTTAGGATCATGAATGATGTGCTTGACTGTAAGTCTGGGAGTTGGAGCCAAGTGTACATGGCCCAGATCATCCTAGATCCTTATATTTACTGGTTGACTCAGTAATATGGGTAAATTGTGTTGTGAAAATTCAAGTACTTATTCAAATTCAAACTTAATTTATGTTAAACATATTTTTCTAATGATGGCAGGTGGGGAGAAGCCCAAATAAATGCTATTGTTATTTTATTTTGTCTTAATTCCTTATGCTTTTGTTTCACAGTTTACAAGAAAGACTGGATGTAATTACTGATTTTCCAGCTGAACAAAAGGAGGTCCAACCAACAGATGAACCTTTTGTTTTAATTTCTAAAATGTAAATTTAATTCAGGGTCAAGGGTAGAAAATAATCCTTTTATAATAATGAAGCTTTCCATTTGGAGTTTTCAAACAAAGAATGCCTTCGTCTACTGCAGCCTGCAAATACGATGAAGCTGCTTTGATATGGATGAACATAATGTACTGTTTGTTGGAAAATACAATAGTGATTTAGTCAGAAGTAACATTTGGTCTTTGTTTTTCAAACAGCTGCATAACATTATCACCCTTGAAAGTTTACAAAATTTCTTTCTTAAATAAAAATTTTCTTAGCAAGGCTGTAAACCACAAGATAGGGGAGGGTGAGGAGCAGAGAGTGAATGACAAAGGAAAAACTAATGTAAGATCAATCATAGCCTTTCCTGAGAAGCTAGGTCAGGAGATGGCTCCCAAAGGACCTCCTAAGGTTATTACTCAATATCTAAAGTGGTGGCACCTGACATCCTATCAGTAGGCAGCAGCTGACCAATGAGCGCAGTGTACCTCCAAGGGCACACTATGACAAAATTTGTGTGTACATGTTATTAACATACATTCGTTTGTAATTATTAATCAGCAGTTAGGTTTCGGATATTTCAAAACAGTCACAGCAATTCTTTCTGTTTGTTTTGGTGACAATTTTCTTTCAGAAAGTGGATGTTAATGTCTAAAATGGCCTGTGACCTCAGAGCCTATCAAAGGGAGCCAAAAAGGATGCAGACAAAAGTTAAATATTTCTGTTCTATGGATTAATTCCTATCCTGAGGCCATCAAGTTAGATATCATTAAAAAAAAAAAAGTCAGACTAAGAAAAATGTAATTATTCGTATGTAGAATTTGTTCAGAATAAAGTGGCATCCAAGAGAATTCCCAAATCAAAATTGTAGGGTTCTAAGAAGTTGTGGGATGACTCCAGATCAACACTGTCCAATCGAACTTTCTGTGATGGTAAAAATGTTTTATATCTCTGCTGTCCAATATACTAACAGTAGCCATTGTGGCGATTAGCACTTGAAATGTGGCTATTGTGACCAAGGAACTGAACTTTTAATGTTATTTAATTTTAATTGATTTTAATTTAAAGAGTCATCGTGTGGTTGAGGGGTACCACGCTGAACAATGCAACTCTAGATCATCACTAGCATAAAATTCGTGGGAAACAGTTTACTTCAGGAGTTTATAAGCCTTTGTTAAAGTAAGACCAATGGGATTCCAAGAGCCACCACTGAGGGAGATTTTAATTTTTAATTTTTACTCCTGAAATTACCCTCTCTCCAAGGTTCAAATACATGGGTCTGAAAAAGAAATGAAAATGACCCCTTAAAAATATTAAGAGATAACACTCATATGCCAGCAACTTGCTAAACACTTTACTATGGGTTTAAATAAATAAAACTATGTCTTATTGAATCATCACAAGAACCTTCAGCCCTGGCTACTATGATTATCATTCCTGTTTCATGGATGAAAAAACTGAGGCACAGAGGTATTAACCGATTTTCAGGAGGTTTTACAAATCATAACTGATGGAACCACCATCTGAAATTAATAAAAAGCTGTGCGATTATCCACACAACTATCTTAAGCTCACAGTGTACCAGAGTGGATCCATTCATGACTTCCTAAGTTTCAATCTACTTGCCTTCTAAACTGAACAGGAACTAACACTGGGATATTGAAACAATAATCCTCTCGATTTCCTCCTTAGCTTTAGTACAGTTTATAATCAAGAGTTGTAATTTTCTGTTTCTTTGCACAAACATCAAGACACTTACCTGCCAGGTCAAGTGGAAACTGCAGCATGCTCCAAGTCCATATAATAAGGATAGCATAGACTAGTGCAGGGCTATTCCTAGAATACAGATAAAACTTTAAATTAGTAATAAAAAGCATGATCAAATGCAGAAAAGAGAAATCTTCCCAGCCCATATTTGAATATATGCCTAATAAACCTCTTGGGAGTTGCCAAATATCTTGATGATATAATAAATCCATGAAAAAATTCATGCATGATCATAAAGGAATAATAAAGAAGAATTGAAAAATAAATACTCTGAGACTTAAAACTCAACATATGCAAGAATTATACAAAGCCTCTTGGTACCATATTGCTGCCTTTAGCTTTAAAAAATCATGGTGACATTATGGAAGAGACATGATTAGAAAAAAATGAGATTGATGGATATTCAGGTAGGTATACATGGATACATGATGGATATACATGGATATTCAGAAGGCTGGTTTCAAGAAATTCCAGGGGGAAAAACTAATAATTATTCTAAGATTCCAGGGATCTAATTGAAAAGACATCTCAAAAGACCTAAATGGTGCTCAAAACTTAAGAGCTCAGAATGTAAAAGTAAACTGTCCTTAGGTGGAAAAAATAGTGAGGAGATAAATCCAATAAACAAAGATATTTACACGGATAGTAGGATGTGAGGCTAGGAATATGTATTTCATTCAACACTGTATCCTCAGTGCCTAGAACAGTGCCTGACAAATAACAAGCATTCAACAGGTATTTGTGGAGGGAATGGTAGAATGTACAAAAGAAGGGCCCATTCTTGGGCAAACATACAAATGTTACAGATCTAGGAAAATGGTCATGAAGACTAAAGTCAGAAAGAATAGACGTTACAGAAATGCAAAGGGTATTAAAGAAAGTGACATTTATTTTTAGCAAAAATACAAAGGAAGCTATCAATTTGAGCTCAGTGGTATAATAACAGATCTTGTTTTCATCTTCAGTCAAGAGAGATTTTCAGATTGAAGAGAACTGAAAAGCAGGGAAGAGTAATTGAAACCAAATTAAATGAGGTGATTGTAAGGGATATCTTTAAATGCTGCAAGTGCTGAGGCCCTGAAAAATTAAATCTCAAAACTCAGAATTTGTAAACGAGATTTCTAAGCCAGCGTTATCTGCCTTGGCAGTTAATGGTGGAGAAAAGGTTGGTGACAGAAAAAGTCTCAACTTTCAAAATGAAGCAGAAAAATCTCAAAGCACAAAAGCCACATTTACTGTTAATTCTGAATTAGATTATATAAGTGATTCTTTAAAAGATTTCTGAGAGCCCTTGTAGAAGAAGACAGTAATTACTAAGAATCCGCACAGGTTCTCTGAGAACAATTGCACTCAACTAAGACTATTTCCTCTTTTCTTTTTGGTAATAGAGCTAGGATTACCAAGCAGGTAATGCTATATAAACTGATGATAGACATTTGGATTTAAACAAGGCTTCTGAAAAAATCTGCCACAGTGTCCTTAGCAACAAATTAAGAAATGTTCTGGGTGTGAGTACTGTTAAGTGGATTCCTGACTGTGTAAACGGCTCCCCACAGGGAGCTCTCCAAGGGGTTGCCGCAGGCTGAGCCTTTGAGTCTGTTCTACTTCACGTTTCAGCGATGACTTGGTTGATGACCTTGATGGGAGGCTTCCCATATGCCCGTATGACAGGGAGCTTGGATAGAAAACCAGTACCCCGGAAGACACGATCAGGATTCCGACGGAGGTAACTGAATGACCTAGATTAGGAGTAGAATAGGATAGAAGAGAGAGCATTTCACAGCAGCAGTTACAAAAAAGGCTCAAGCATTTCCCTTACTGTTATCTAATTATGAGTCCACAGTGTGACATGATTTATGATTTAGCAAAATCAAGTGCAATCATAGGTTGCTTCAGAAGAAATACAAAGTCTAGAATTTTAAGAAGAAATGCCTTGGGAATGCAGACTATAACTTTTCCCTCTTTACAAGGTCAATGTCTATACACAGTAGACCTTCAATAAGTGCCTGGATTTTTAAATAATGTTTGTGATCTCAGACTTAAATGCCAGGAAGTTTTCCAAATGCTTACCTCTATGATCACACTGAATCTCATACCAATTCAACAAAGTAGGCACAATTATCATTCCCATTTTACCAGTGAGGCAACTGAGGCACAGAGAGTTTAGGAAATGTGTCCAAAGTCATGTGATTCTAAGTGCTGGGAGCAGAAATGAAAACTAGATAGCTGATTTCAGCATCTGCACTTTCAACCATTACGCTATACTATTTCTATAAATGAAATGGAAACTTTTAGCTCTGCTCTATTCTACGATGTTCAGAACATACCTGAAATACAATGTTTGGTGCTCCATGTTTTAGGAGGAAAGTTTATGAAGTTACTTGTGCCAAAGGGGAAAAGCTAGGATGGTAAGGGAACTTAGAGCCGTGTTACATGTGGGATAGTTCAGGAAACTGAAAACTAAAGAAAATTCCTTAAAAGCTTCATTTCATATGTTTCAAGGGCTATAATGTGGAAGAGGAATTAAACTTATTTCCTGTGACTTTAGAAGGCCAATTCAGGCTCAAAGGATTCTGGTTGCGCTTCTAAGAATCCAAATTTCATCACAATAGAGGATAGTGCTAATAACATTATCTCAAATTAGAATAAATTGCTACTTGGGTGAATACATTGTCTATTAGTGGAATTTTTCAAATAGAACCTGCAGAAAAACGTGTTGAAGATATTTTGGAGAGGATTTTTCAAAAAATAGATACAAAATAAATTTTTCATAAGATGGTCACTTTTGAAGTTTCCTTTAATCCCAAACTTCAATAATTCTACCAAAAACTCAGGTGCAATTTTTCTGTAAGGCAGTAGAAAGCAAAGCATGGGCTCTGGTACTAAGTGACCTGGAGTTCAAATACCAGTTCCCAGCCTCGCTAATGAGATAGGATATGAAACTCTAATCTCAGATTGATCACTCACTAGTTATGTGAATATGAACAAGTAATTTAACATTTATGTACTTTAATTTACCCATTTACATTATAAGGATGATAAAAGCTACTAGACTTTTTAAGAACTACATTATTTAATTATGTTAAACATTTAAAGCTCTTAGAAGAGCACCTGACACAGACTATTATGGTAGATCACTACAATTTATGTATTTTTATATTACATGTAATTTTGAGACTTTTTAAATTTCTTTTGTCTGATACTCTTTGCTTATAAAATAGTGATAATGATAATATCTACCTTATTGTGTTAATGTAAAGACTAAATAACTTATTAAACTAAAGCTCTTAACAGATGTCTTGGCATACAGCAAGTGACAAACATTAACTAATAGTAATAGTAATATTTCTATTATTATGTCAACATGCTTTTTAAACTCTTTGTCTCAATTACATCCTCTTACAAATTAGGAATAAATGATAGCCTAATCCTAGCCCTATACAAGGCCAACTTTAACCATATAATAATGAATGCATGGTTTTTACATATGCATATATTATCTCTACATACACAAAATATGGAGGAATGTGGGTGTTGAGAAACATATTAGTAAAATTATCAAAAGTAACTTTGGAAAAGTAGGCCAGAAATTTTTTAAAGCAGGCAAATATGAATTTTTAGATCAGGCAGGAAAAATATTCAGAAAGGTGAAATGTTGGAATGTAAATAAATTACTGAGTTTAAATCACGAACACTCAAGCTCTGCCAAGGAATTCTGGGTGGATTTATCTACCGTTGTCCCTGTGCATGATCTGGCTTCACAGATGTCAACTGAGAAGCATGTAAGTAGACTTGATGGACTTGATTCACAAAGAAACAAAAGATCTTGAGAAGTAAAATCATTGATGTGAGTATCACTGTCCTGTTTGAAAAACTAGGAGGATAAAAGACTGGTATTTGGCAGATCAGCACACTCAATCCGGTGGGTAAAAATTAGAAATAAAAAGTCACATTTGCCAATTCACTTAACTATTTCTTTTTGGAAGTGTAATTATTCCTATAGACAAGAGGAAATCAGGGGATAGAAATCATCTAGCTTTTAAAAAAAAAATTGACAAACGCCTTCGGAGAAGGGAAAAATAATGAGAGGAAGAGAGAGAGGAAGAAAGTAAACAAAGTGTTAACCTCTCCTGGAAGAGATGTTTCACCAAGATAAACGAAGAAAAATGAAGAGAAAACACAATGTAAACATAGGAAGATTCTCCTTTGTGTGGTCAAATATTCATAGTAAAATATCAGTAATGCTGGAAAACAGATTTCTTCTTCTTAACAAATGATTTATGTTCAATAACAAGACCACATAGAGTGATGTCCGAATGTGTAAAATGTCCAGTGAACTCTTGTTGGCAATGATGTTGAAATTCTGAATTGTGAAAATGTTGGAGGCTGGCTGTAACCAAATGAAAAAGTCGGCAAATACTCTCCCCAAAAGACATGTATAATATTGGAAAAATTGTCAATATTCACCAGTTAGAGCTCTGGAAATCAACCAAAAGTGAACAACAAGCTGAGTTCATGAAACTGGCAGAAATTCAGAAAATCTACAGCATTCTTTCCCACGGATATTCCCATATCCCCAGCTTGGCTGTGTTAAAGAAAAAATGCACTGTTAAACAGGTTAGGAAGAATTTATTCTAGACTATTGCAATGGGGGAGAGAGACTAAACTCTCCTGAAACTAAAGATGGGAAAGTTTTTAAGCACTAGAGTGAGCTAGTGGAAAGTCCTGGAGGTTAGGGTGGAGGTTGCTCAATGTGATTATGCCGTTTGTGTTTGTTAATCGGCACTTATCAAATTAAGATCCTGCTGTCCCACAGAGACTGGGATATTGGGGTTCTTTCTTTATGATTACATTTTAAAGAGATGCTTTCCAGGTCCTTGAGAAAGAGATTGTTGGGTTGTAAACTGGCAAGACGCTGGGAGAAGATTTACATCTCAGAGAGAGACAGAGAAAGGATTTATAATATCAAGTTTTCCAAAGTAAATGCTAAGAAAAGAGAAGTCAGGGACCTAAAGTCAGGGAAAACCCTGTCTAAAATTTATTCAAGCTCTGGAAACAGGAAGGCCACCCTGATCAATCAAAGTTGTTTTACCAGAGAAGGCTTGGCAATGAACACCAGGCTCGTTGTGGCCAGAGGGTACTGACTTGATTTGGAGTGGAGTATGAAAACTCATACTCTAAGGCATGGTCAGTAAAAGTAACAAATTTAGTTGGAATTGAATCAGAAAATCCACTCTGAAGTTGCAATCTCAGTTGGAGTGAGTAATGAACTAATTCTAAATTTAATGAAGAGATTCTGAAAGTGACAGAGTTATAGAAGGGCTAGAGTTCTCTTGTATGCTTGGCTTACTGAGAAATTACAGGCATGTGCTGGGAAGACTCAAGAAGACACAGTGGAAATTAAAGGCTGAGGTAGATGTAAAAACTTCCTGAACCTTAAGTGTGCTACCCAGTTCATACACAGATCGTCAGAGTGTAGAAGTCATAGGGCTCAAAGTGTTTGATCACAATCTCTGCCCAAATCATCGGTTGACCTCAAGCTGTGTAGTTAAAGGTGTGGCTGCTAAGATGTCAAGCTAAGAATAAAACTAAGAATTAAAAACAAACAAACAAACCTGAGATATGCATGACTACAATCCAAGGAAAAGTAAATCCTTCAGATTAAGAAAACAAAGCAACAAAAGAAGAAGCCTGAAGTGGTGAGGGGACAAAGCCTGAGGATAATATATTATTATGTTACCCAAGATGTCCAGTTTTCAACAAAGTAAGTATGTGACATGCAAAAAACAGAAGCGTGTGACCTATATTCAGGGGGAAAAAAACAGTCAAAAGAAACTGGCCCTAATGGGGCCCAGATATTTGATTTAGTAGAAAAAGAAATCAAAGCAACTATTATAAATATGTTCAAAGAATTAAAGAAAACTAAATTTCAGAAATTAAAGAAAAATACCATGGCAATGACTCAACAAATAATCTAAATAAAGATACAGAAACTATAAGAAGGATTAAACAGAAATGCTAGAGTTGAAAATATGAGTACTGAAATAAAAAATTTATTAGAGGTATTCTATAATTTGATTCTACATCTAGATTTGAGATGGCAGAAAAAAGACCCCATGACCTGGAAGATAAATTCATGAAAATTATCTAATCTGAAGGACAGAGAGTAAAAAAGATTGAAAAAAAAATCAACAACAGAGCTTCAGAGATCTATGGAGCACAATTAAGCATGTGCATTTTTAATAGGAGTCCCAAAAGAAGAAAGAGAGAACAAAGAGGAGAAAATATTTAAAGAAATAATAGCTGAAATTTTTGAGAAAAATTCTGGCGTTTTCTTAAAAAGTTAACATAAAACCAGCCATTCTACTTCTAGGGATCTACTGAAGAGAAGTGAAAACATAGCCGGCCAAAAGTTTATAAGTGAATGTTGATAAACAATGTCATTCTTAATGGCAAAAAAAAAAAAAATGGAAGTAATACATACATGCATCTACTACTGAATGAATAAAAAAATGTGTTATATGCATTCGACGGAATACTACTCAGCAATTATTAATAAAAGGAACTAAACACAAAACAACATGGATGAACCCCAGAAACATTGTGCTAAGTAAAAATAAAGGGCCACCTATTTTATAATTCTATTTCCATGAAATTTCCAGAAAGGAAAATTTACAGAGAAAAAGAATGTGCCTCCAGAAAGTAGTATGGATACATCAAACAACTAAAAGTAGGACTACTATTTGATCCAGCAATCCTACTACTGGGTATCTACCCAAAGGAAAAAAAGACATTCTACAAAAAAGACATCTATACTCAATTGCAAAGATGTGGAAACAACCTAAGTTCCCATCAGTACATGAGTGGATTAATAAAATGTGATATATGTATACCATGGAGTACTACTCAGCCATAAAAAATGATGAACTACGTATTGTCTTATCCTGGACGGAGCCGGAGCCCATTATTCTAAGTGAAGTATCACAAGAATGGAAAAACAAACACCACATGTACTCAGCATTAAATTGGTACTAATCAATCAACACTTATGTGCACATATGGGAAGGAACATTCACAGGGTATCAGGCAGGTGGCGGGGGGAGGAGGGGATGGGTAAATTCGCACCTAACGGGGGCAGTGCACACTGTCAGGGGGATGGGCATGCTTGTAGCTCTAACTCCGGCAGTGCAAAGGCAATTTATGTAACCAAAGTGTTTGTACTCCTATAATACTCTGGAACAAAAATACTAATAATAAATAAATAAAATTTAAAAAAATAAAAGATTAGAAAATTTAAGTGATGCCATTTAAAAAAAGAGTATATCAGTGGTTGCATAGGGTTGGTGGTAGGAGTGAAGCTTCACTGCAAAGAGCCACAAGGAATCTCTTTGGAGTGATGGGAATGTTCTAAATCTGGATTGTGGTTATGGATGGACAAATCTATAATTTACTAAATATCATTGAACTGTAGAATTATAAGAATTAAATTTCTGGTATTTAAAATATGACTTTGTAAAGCTGTTAAGAAAAAATTGCAGAAATTTATAAGCCTATGTAAATTCCTAAAATTTAGGCAGATGAACTTCAATATGGCCCAAAGGAAAAAAATTGATTTCAATTAAAAAAAAGTAGGAATTGACATACTAGCCAGAATATAGGAAAGAGACGTAGATATTTTTGTGATGTAAACGTCACTGTAGGCTTTCTCCCAAGTAAATCTGTCAGCCCAAAATATGTAATAAAATACAAGAGAAAGTAAAATGTCATAATAATAGGCAATGCTGAGTAGGCTACAATGAAGTGATCTGTAATTACATGTAAATATCTTTTACTTATATATTAAGTTTATTTTTCATGATTGTCCTTTTGAGCCTGAAAGGGCAGGCTTACCTCACACTGTACAGTAGGAAGAGATTAAGGGTCTGCTTTGAAAAGACAGACATTTGCCGTGTCAATTCTCATAGCATAGGTGAGACCTGAGACAGGAAATCCGAACTTGGAAGATGACTTTCAGGAGAGAGATAAACTCTATATTCATTCTGGGCCTTGACTTTGTGGGGAAGGGGAGGTATTTGAGTAATGGAGGCACAGAGGAATGGAATAGGGATTATGAAAGCCACTGACACAGTGAAACAGTATTAAATATAAAAATGGCTTCAATCTCAGCTGATGAAAACTGAAAAGAAAATTTAAAGCATAAACTGTATAAACTATGACATAGCTTATTTGGCCCCATTAAACATCAGCTTTCTTGGGATACAGTATAATATTAAAATTAAAAATATATATATTTATGAAGCATTCAGATTAATTTGCAGGTTATAGAAGAAACTGGAGACATTTAAGTGTCTTGAAACATCAAGTGCTTCCCAAATTCTTGCTGAACTGAAATTGTCTCGATTGGGATAGGACTATGTCCTTTTGCCAACCCTTTGCTCCCCAATCCCTGCCTAGCACAGTGTCCAGCACAAAGAATGTCTTATGGTTTTCAAAGGTTTTTGGTTTGGGTTTGGTTTTTTTGGTTTCTTTGTTTTGCTGGGCAATTACAATGTTATTCAAGAACTTATTTAATATTCAACATTTATTGACAAATACAGATTTATAAATTGCCCCTTGGTGTCATTTCTGGATGGGACTACAAAACAATCCATTAAGATCACTGAATTTGGCATTTCTCACATTTTTATGACTGGTCCCCAAAATGTATCCCTCCTCAATACCTCTTTTACTATCCTATGTTCCATCCCATCTCTCTAGATATTTTGCATGTACATGTTTATTTTTATATAGGTATGGTTATTTTTATATTTTGATCTCCCTATCACTGTTGATATTTATTGTTTTTATGTGTTCTGTCATGATTTCTTCATGTTTTTCTTGTAACCACATTGTATTATATTTGAAAATACATTATACATTGTGAAGCATTAACCATATATAAAGCATGAAAACTACAGAACTAAATCAGCACTTTGAAGGTGACGGATCAATTTAGATTTTTTTTTAAAAAAAGAATATGTCAACTTAATAAGCTATAAGAAAAATTAGTATAAATGAATCAGGAAATGATCTTATAAAGGTAACCCATGGTTATAAATATAATTTGTACCATAATTGGAATATTAAGTTTACTCAGTAAGTTAGTGTATTTTGTTCAGCTTTATGTTTTGTTGTTTGAGAAACACAGCATAAAGTAAACTGTAGCATTAAAAGCCAGCCTCATTCTAATTTATTTTTATAGCACAGTGCAAAACAACCCAAGCTTAAAGTACATTCAGGCAATGAGACTTAAATCCCTAATGGTAAGAAAGTCATTCCATAAACAGATGTGATCATGGATTTTGAGTTTATTTGCTTGTGGCAAAAATAAAAGTACCAACTCAATAAGTTTTAATTTATAGGCATCTACACCAGAAAGCCTTTGGGCACTTTGAACAAAACTGACTAAAAATAAAATTTAGTAAAATAAAACCTCCTCTGCCCCATTCACCATTTACACCAGGGAATGAAAATTCTCCAGCTGAATAGGAGAGAGGTGTCTCCGTGTATTCTCTAGGTGCTCTCTTGGAATCGTAGCTGTGCTGTGCTCTAGAAGAGAATTTTATGATTGGCTATGCTCTTGACACTGGAAATAGCATAAACAGGAGCTGGGGTGGTAATCCTACTCCAGGTTTTCGGATACCATGGCTCTGCCTGACCTGTGGTGATGCGAACATGCAGAACTTTTCTGTTCTCACCCACAAGGCACATTATGTGTCCCTTTTTCTAGCAGAAATCTCCTTTATGCATTTTTTTTTTAAATAAAGACTGGGCTGGTTTTTCATATGTACCTAAATAGCAGCAAATTCTCTGATTCTAACATCGGACATAGGATATCTTAAAAATTCTTATTCATGCAGAATAAAAGTGAGAGAACAAAGAGACAGGTGCATGGCTCTGACCTTGAAAAGGTCTTTTCATTGCATGGCCTGCTTACCTCACATTTTGTTCTTCTAGAGTCTCACTTGTGAATTCCAGTATGTCAGCAGCTGTTCCCACAAATATAAGAAGAAGTTGAGAGAGTTGGTCTCGAGTGATCCCACCTCCAATGGGTAGAAGCCATCTTCCGATTATTAGCATTAACAGGAATGTCTGGTGGAGTCCCAAAGTCCAAACTTTCTCACATACCGTGGATAAGTTACTTACAAAAACTTTGGCCTATTAAATAGAAATGTTATACAGACAGAAAGATCCATGAGCTACTGCCTTGAAGAGAGAGATCTTCACCATGGCTTTCAATCAAGAGTTTAACTTTTGTGGATGGTCATTGTCAGGAATTATTCTTCATTTGCTAAAGAAAGTAACTCTCCTTTCAGCGGAGCACTCTGAAAAAATGATAGCTGATACGGTCCTTAAGATGAGGCTGCCTATATCTAGCAAGTAATTTAAACCTTACACTTGTAGTGGGATTGTGCCATATGATATTTAAAGAAACAATTTTACAAGATTTTAAAGATCACTTCTCATTTTATTATACTCAAAGTATAACACAAAGCAAAATTTTATAAATTTCACATTAAAATCATGAACTCCCCCTATATTTTTCTTTTATAGATTTTAAATCTGAATTTACTGATCTGGAAATATTTTTAGCATGGTATAAATCTTTCCTTTGTTTTTTATTGCTTTAAAACTCTATTATATCTAATCATAAAAAAGGTAATAATGTTTATCCAATACCTAAATGTAAAGGCAGAGAATAACTGTAAAGTTATTATTTTTATTCTGAACACTTAATGTATTATTTAATAATCCATAAGCTAGCAAGCAATTTTATTCTGCCCTTATTAATTGCTCTCTGAAAAAAATTTGCCTCCAACTCATGTATTCTGGTCGATATCTCTTGCTCAATTACCTTCTAAATAAGGCTCAAAGTCTATTATTGACCCTATAGGTTACAATCTTTTAAAGACTACAAGGACTTAGGTATTAAGTGAATCGGATAATGATTCTGACTTATTTATGCAAGTGACTTAACTATGTTTGTGCAAAATCCATTTATCACTCTTGATCACTGGCTGATATCAAATGCACAAGCAAAGGGTGGACAAAAGACAGGACAGGATGCTAACCTGATTGAAGGATGAGGATCCATAACCTTTCGTTTGCACACTTCTTTATATCTCTTCTATGAAGCTTCACATGCAACGTATTTATTAATATAGGAAGCACAATAGTAGGATAAACATTAATATTTTTATTTGTCAGATGAAAAATTCAAGAGACAGAGAGACCAAGTGATTTGTCCAAAGTGATACAGATAAGTTGTGACTGGAGCTTGAGTTAGAATCGAAGGTTCATTCCATGAAACCTCACACTATGTTTCTGTGATGGGGGTCTTGGCCTTGAATCTCTCCTTTACACCATTTTTGAATAGGCCATGATCAGTTTGCAAATATCAGACATGTGAAGAAAAAGGAAGTGATTCTATTTGGGCTGGAAACTTTCTCTATTTTATTAATAAACACCTAAAAAATATATAAGGTGGAAATCCTAGCTAATTCAATAACACAAGAAAAGGAAATAAAAGGTATACCGATTGGGACAGAAGAAATAAAACTATTTTTGTTCATGGATGACGTAATTGTCTATATAAAATTTCCAAAGAATTGACCAAAAAAAACCCTCCTGGAACTAATAAGCATCTTAGCAAGGTTGCAGGATCAAAGGTTGATATGCAAAAGGAAATCTCTTTCTTATATGCTAGCAAAGAATAAGTGGAATTTGAAATTGAAAACAAAATGCCATTTATACTAGCATTCTCAAAAATGAAATGTAGATTTTTAAATTTTTACAAATGTACCACTCTGGTACAGGGTGTTGGTGGATGGGAGGCTGTCATAGTCACCGGGTATATGGAACATGTCTGTACCTTCCTCTCAATTTAGTTGCGAAGCTAAAACTCTCTAAAATATTCTTAAATTCATATTTGTTTGTGTGTGTATATATATCAGATTCCAATCTTTAATTATACCATTCCCTCACAAATGTATATGTCTCTCTTCGCACATAATGTCTGACTTATGTGTTCCTTAATGCTGCAAATTAAATATATCTCTTAATACATAATATCTATTAATATGTTAATATTAACTTATATATAACTTAAATATGTTTAATAATATATAAAATATGATTATTTTGTGAATTACTGAGCCAAACAATTAAACCACTGGGAAATTTCTTCAGGAAAGCACGAGCCACAAGGTGTACACTGTGTTATCCTCACTAAGCTCATCATTTGCTAGACCCTTTAATTACGGTGGAAAAAGCTCTCACCGTCTTAATGAGATCATCTGTTCCATTGGTTTGTTCATTGGACATCAGTGTTGAACTGAAGTCTTCTTTTCTGCTGACATTCTGTGACTTTTCTTCGGATTGGATACTGCAATACTAAGAATTGGGGGAGAAGGAACATGCCAAAAAATATCACAATAAGGTAGAGTTTAAAATGGCTTCAATCTATCCAAGAGATTATGAGCAGATATGTGGAGTTTATACAATATGCATAAACATTTCCAAAAATCAGAATATAGGCTTGAGATAGGAAATGACTTTTTAATTAATATGAGAAGAGTGTCAACTACATATGTCTTATTTTTCCATAGGTCTATGAGATTGTAAATGCTCTGAGTCATCATGAAGAACTACAGAATTTATAGATTGATAACTGAGGCTCCTTTTGTGAACCCTGCGACAATTGTAAAACAAACTAATAACCAATGGCTGTAATAATAACATGTATGATCCTGATCAAAGCATTTACGGTATTTTGGAGAGCTTGTTTCTTATCCAAAAGCCTCTTTATCTAAAATATACCATTCTGCAAAGTAAATAATCTATTTTCAATCTTGTCTGTCAAGCAACTTTAAAAATTGCATGTTCACCCACTAAAACATACATTTTAGTGACAGTTCACAAGTTAATTTAGGTTGAAGGAAAATTCGACAATAGACCTAAAAGAAATGATATGTTTTCTTCCTTCATTTTGTATGTGAATTTCTGCAGCTGAACTGTGCATGATTTTTATCTCCCAGATGCTGTTAATTTGAGGTAGAGTAAGAGAAGAAAAAAGTATACGAGAGGAAAGGAGTGGCACTTGAAAGTGTAGCTATAGCCAATGCATATTTTATAAACTGGTTAAAAAAAGGTTGAAGATTTTTGTAAACATGTGCAGTGCTAACGTATTTTTGAAACACGCACACACCACCACCACCACTACTACCATTATCACACATCCACAATCACACATTTGTATTTGGAGAGAAATTACTTAAAAAAATTAAAGTCATAAGAAGTACATTTTTCTTAATTATTCTGGATACTTCATCGATTATTCTATGAGCTACTTGATAAAGTAGAAGGGAAAGTCTACCAAGAAGCTATTTTTTTCTACCTTTCATCCAAACAACTAGTGTTATGGGTGAAATGACTAGAATAATTAAGAAAAATGGCCATATGCCATATCTCTAGGAGCAAAAATACAGCTGTTTTTATATTTGTGTGTGTGCGTGTGTGTGTGCAGCTAAGGCTCCAGGAAAAGATAATGAAGATAAAAAATTAAATCTTGAGCCAAGCAATAATTTCACATTGCAGAGTAGTTTTGTGACTCTATCTCAGAACTTAATAGTCAATAGGAAATAAATTTTGACCACTTTGTGGGCATGAAAGCAGACTGTATATTAAAAGTTATGACCTTAACATGCTTTTGACATTCATATCACTAAAAATCCATAAACATCTTGTTATTTAAGAAAATAGCCATTCTTTAGTGCAGTGGAAGATAACTTAAAAGCAAATAGCTTTGCAGTCCATATTATGGTATTAAGACTTATCTGAGTTCCTCTCTACTCTTGTTATTCTATTTGTTATATTAATAGACTGATGAGACTTTCCCTTAAGTGGCAACTACATTGGAATGGCAGTGATTTTGCTCTGCAAACCTAGCCTGACTTGTACTGTTTTTGTTATGTTGTTTACATTCAGCATGGTATAGGTGAGTTCACATAGACGACCTGGGTACCAATATGTCATTTTTTCATGAGGTATGTGTTTAAAGCTCTTATTAGCCATCAAAAATATTCCTTTGGGTCAAACTAGGCTGTGACACTATTAAGACCAGAATGTTTCCATTAGTTTTATCATACCACTTCATAAATACACCTAAGAGCTAAGGTCACAGACATTGTCATAACCATCTTGTTCCATACATGTAGACCCAGCCGGATTCAGGAATGAAGGTACCAAATTGGTCATCTAGGAGAAATGTTTTCATGAAATAGGTCTGGATGTTTTCCTGATGCCAAGTCACAGGTTAGAACATTCAGGATGTAGAGTAGATGGAAAATGTAAAAGGAAATTAAATTACTATTTTTCCATCATGAAAAACTCAGATAATTTTGATACAAATGCCTGTAAAACATGGCACGTATAACTGAGAAAGGCAGTGTGGTTTAATGGACAAGGGTCCATTAGGTTCCCAGACCCAGCACTGCTGTTGATGAGTTGTGTGGCCTTAGGAAAATTACCTAACCTCAAGGTCCTCTTCTATAAAATAGAAATGTACATACCATGCCTAACTTACGGAGTTTCTGGGTTCATAAATGAAAAAATGTCTATGAAAGTACAAGGGACCATATGAAAAAAAATTGATTATTATCACAACCAAAATTTTCTAAAAGAGTAGATTAAGAGAATTACTGTAACTCCCTTTATTCTGCCATTTCTTATTTCTTCAAATGCAATTCCAATATTTTGTGTCCCTCTTCCATTTTTCTACTTCCTTCTCTGCTCACCCTGCCCAATTCAATCTCTGGGCATTCATTTTCATTTTCAGTGTCAAAACTAGTCAAATCCATTATTACTAAAGGTTCAATTTCTTTTGTAGTATGAAAATTAGAGAGGTACTGCCCAGGGCTAAAAAATATTTTTTTATTAAAAAGAGAGCTTTAGGTTGTATGCTATTTGTTGTAATGGGATTTGACCTGTATATCAATTAACTCTGCAACACATTTATATTATAAAAGCATTTGGGGAATGAATTGTTATTGTAGATGATAGCCATGTCATAAAATGGGATATGAAAGAAAAAATTGATTCAAATCACCAGAGCTTATTTCCACACTCTTGAAAGTAGTAAGTAGTAAAGAGATTGAAACAGTCCCCTAACTCCTTATGGTGTAGTTTTAAAAAGCCATGATAATTTGAACCAACCAACCTACAGTTACAAAAGTACTTTTACAAGCAGCATAGAGATAGCTTGTGACTTTAATGTTTTTTAGCAGGAGATTTAAGAAGGAAAAATGTTTTCTTCATCCTACATTATTGGTACGTGCTTGTGGAATTCTTCAAAAATAGTCCACAGAACTATTTAATAAATTCCCCTCTGTGTGCCTAAAATTTGAAGCATTTTCCAGATGGGGTTATATTAATGTTTGGGAGGCTTAACCTTGCACTAAAATTACCAACCATAGCAAAGAAATCTGTATAGTGCCAAGTTCTCACAGATCTTGCCTAAAGCATTTTATCAGTAAAGGTACTAAAATACTATTATATCATAGCCACAATTCCTCTGTAACATAGTCTTGTAAACTGAACTGTGAAGTCCAAGCTGGAGGCTGATGGACTTTACTAACTTGGACTCTCCAAAGTTGTGTAGGAGCATCGACAACAGTAAATGACTGAGCCCAGCCCAGAACCTGCTAACTAGAGCTGTCCGTGTAGCAAGCATCTCAACCAAAAATCTCTATATGTAAATTAGAGACTTATTGGAAGCCACTGTTTATTTTCTAGGTCAATGTGTTCTAATCCATACGAGCCCACCTTTCCCTCGTGGGTCCTGTGATTCTCTTCTCTGCTTTAACCTTAGGTTCTGGAGTCTAGAATAGAATTTCTATTCACTAAGATGGCACATGGGACTCCCAAAAGTGAATCTCCTGTAATCTGCATAGTCTGTATTTTAAGACAGACTATTTTAACTAAGACAAAATATTTTAAACCTACAAGTTTGATTCTATTTAGATAGAAAGTACAAATAAAGTTTTCGTTTTTGTTTTTGTAGTTTCCGAAAGTGTCATTTTACAAAATGCCAGATTATCGAGGCCCACCCATTCTTAGCACAATATGGAAACTCAATGAAGCTGCAAAGGTTAAAACCAAATTTCCACACCCCCATGTCAACCCTAGCATATTGTCGGGTGTGGGTGGGGGAGTCTTAGTAACAAGATCTCTAATACAAAATGCTAATTAATTATGTAATGTTAAATAATGTAATGTTTTTATTTTTTATTTTTATTTTTTGACACATCACGGATTCACTCTTCTTTTTTTTTTTTTTTTTTTGCTGATGGCCTCCTATTTAGTGAAGGCTTGATGACTCCAGTTCCTTAGAAAAGTGCATTTCTGAAATAAATCAGATCATACTGTGGAAGTCGTTTGTTGCTGAATATTTCAATTTCCTACTTTCCAGAAGGATGTACCTGGGTCTCATGATGCATCTCAAGAAGCCATAATGATGGAACGATGCTAATCAGATATAAAAATATAGCTGGTGAAAACCTGTGAGAGAGGGAAGAAAAAAAAGATAGTTTAGCTTTTCCAAAAAGAAAAAAATTATTTTAAAGAGAGAAAGAAAAACAAATGCACATACTCTGACCACATTGACTCAAACCTTTTTATCTTAACTGTTTATTTCAATGGAGAAAAAGGCATTTTGTGATTTCTGCCATATGGATTATAAAGAAACAAAGTAACTGCAAAAGGCATTAGCAGCTGTCATTCTCAATGAATTTCTAATCCAATTAATAGAAGTTAATTTTAATATGATTTAATGGGACACTGCCAATTAGTTTCAGGCACAACACTGAATATTTTGTATTTAATATGTTTTATGAAAAGCAAATACAGTAATAGTAAATCTTCCTGGATTTATTCAACACTGTAAATCCAGGAAGATTGGCTGCATTTTTCAACATTAAGCTAGAATTCTGAGAGCTCAAATCATATCATATTAGAACACAAAAATCAGATAATAAGGACTAGGGGGGAATGAGAACAATCCACCTGTTTTGTGTGTGCTCTGCTAGACCTGTAAAATAGAAATGCAAACAACAGCTGAAGTGCTTGGTATTTTTTTAAAAGGCTGTCTATATTCATTATTTTTGGGCTTGAAATTCAAGAAGGGAACCTAAAGAGTGGATTTTGTAGTCAGACACACACAGGTCCAAATGCCAGTTCTGCCACTGACCTTTCGGTTTGTTTCCTAATCCATAAAATTGGGACGATCCCTGCATCAGTCAACTCAGGCTGCCATACCAAATACCACAGACTGCATGGCTTACAGAACAGAAATGTATTTTCTCCTAGTTCTCGAGGCTGAAGTCCACGACGAGGGTGCCAGCATGGTCCAGGTCTGGAGAGGGCACTTCGTCTGGAGGCTTTAGGCAGCGCCTTCTCAGTGTGCCCTCAGACAGAGACCGTACTCTCCTCCTCCTCTGATAAAGCCACCAATTTTATTGAATTAGGACCCCACCCTTATGATTTCATTTAACCTTAATTACCAAATTAATCTCCAAATGCTGTCACATTTGGGGTTAGGGCTGCAGTGTATGAATCTGGAGGGGGACACAGTTCAGCCCGCAGCAATCACATTTGTCTCACAGGGGTTTTTATTGCACTTTCTGTAAAGCGGTGCCTGGCAGAGGTGGATATTCAATAATGGGTAGATATTATTAGTATTATTATGGGTCATTGTGTGATGAAAAGGTGTTGTTAAAAAATTTGAAATAAGATCAAAATAATATACTTTTCAAATCCATTTCTTCAAATTGAATTTCATTTTAGATTGGGCTCTCGCATTATTAGAATATCACAAAGTCAAAATTATAAGTCAATATAATTTTATTAAAATGTTTTTAATACACACATGTGATGGTTTAAAATGACCTAGAAAATAGAAATGTTAATTGCTCAACATGTAGAATTATTTGAGATGAATTTTTACCAAAATTATATTGTTATAATCCAGGAGA